>JAGFNX010000316.1:0-72117 GCA_017657125.1 Scopulariopsis brevicaulis
ACACGTGGGAGCACGTGTGGCTGCGCGACTACGGCGTCGGGTACGGCGGGCAGGGCGGCAAGAAGGCGTTCGTCGAGGCGTGGTGGGAGGCGGTGGACTGGGACGCCGTGGCGTACTCGATGAGGATGGTGAAGCCCGGCGACTTCACCACCAAGGCGTCGATGGAGAGGCCGACGCCGGAGCAGACGACGACGGATGAGAAGGGGGAGGAGGCGCCGATGCCGCCGCGGGACTCGTAGAGTGGGCGGCCTTTTGGAAGGGAAGCCTTCGTCTTCTCGGCGGGCCTAGTCACATGATGCTGTTGAGATGAGATTATTCTCGGTCAAAAGGGCATTTTTGGCGGTAGATGCCGAGGAGGGCACTGTATAATAGCCTTGTTCGAAAAGGGGTCTAGACTTGTGAAATAAGCATTGTTGCAAAAGGGGGTTCTAGGTGATGGGAGATATCTGATGTGCAGTATCTTGGTGTGTAAGTCAGTCTTCAGTCTCACTTGTTACGAGATCATTTTGGTGCGCCATGTTCTGGCTTACTGAGCTCTCACTTCACAGTCACAGTCAATCAACGAGGCAAGTTACTTTTAACTAATTTCATTTCGTCTCACTATCAGAATGCCTCCCAGAAGCGAGTGTGTGGATATCAAGCGTTCATCTCATCTCATCTCATCTCATCTCATCTCATCTCATCTCATCTCATCTCATCTCATCCCATCCTCAGCAACCCCACCGTCATGGTATTTCTTTTCCTTCCTAAAACTGTTCCGGACCCCGCTCCAGAGCGTGAGCCCTTTCAATCTTTGTCCGATATGCCGAAACGGGAAAGAAAAAAAAAACAAAGAAAAGAAGAAAAAGGGGCCGGGGATGCCGCGCCCTTGTATGCGGGAACGCCGAAGCCATGCCTTGCCGAGGGCAAACGAAAGAAAATGGGGAAAGAAAGGAAAAACTAAAATAAAAGAGAAGAGCTGGGCAAATAATGGGAGAGGTGTGTGTCGGGTTCGCCCCGATGAATGCAACAAAAACGACAAAAAAGTCGACAACAAAAAAGGAGTGCTCAGATCATGTTCCCGTTAACGCTCACCTCCCACCCCTCGCCCTTCTGCTTCAGCGCCTTGGCAAGCATCAGCTCCCTCATCCAATCGATCCTCTCCTCCCGGCCCCTAACCGCAAAGTGGTGCGTCTTCCCCGTCCCGTTCGCCCCCTCGCCCTGCTCCCCGCCAGCCGAAACGCTCTCCCTCTTCCGCAGCTTGGCGGTCTGCTTGTCCTGCGGCACGAGCTGGAACGCAAACGCCGCGACGTCGGGCTTGCCGGACCTCCCCTGGCGGATGTGCATCGTCTTGAGGGCGGCGGAGAGCTTGGACTGCGAGGCGAAGGACGAGCAGGCGATGGCGTAGTCGTCGATGTCGACGTACTCGAGGGTGCGGTCGACGTTTGACTGGTCCTTGTGCATGTTTAAGCGCGAGCCCTTGAGGGTGAAGTAGCCGTCTTGCCACTCGTGGCGGAGGAAGTGCGTCTTGCGCTTCTTCATCGGCCCCTCGTAGGACGCGCCGTTGGAGGCGGCGGTGGTGGAGGTGGAGGTGGAGGGGAGGGAGTCGGTGGAGCTGCGGGCCGCCTGCTTGACGGGCGTGGCTTTGGAGACGGAGGGGAAAGGCGGGATGGCCGTCTCGAAGGGCTTGGTGCGCTCTATCGGCGACCAGGGGTAGTTTCCCCGCGGCGGCGCCTTGAGGGGGAGCTGCCTGTTCGTCGGCGAGGGAGTCTTGGACGCGCGGCGGGCCGGCGGGGTGGCTCTGTTCTCGTCCACGGGCGGCATAACGGGGAACGATGGCCTCCTCGAGGACCGGGACATTGAGCGCGCCGGGACGCGGTAGTTCATGTCCGGCGGCACCGACTGCGAGGTATCCCGCGGTATCGCGTCGAGCGGCACCGAGGTGCAGGGGACGTCCATCTCCGAGAACGGGGTCCCGCGCCGGAGCTGCTCCGTCGGCGAGACGAGGTCCTGCGCGATCGGCGACGCCTTGTCCATCGTGTACGGGATGAACCCCGCCGCGGACCGGGACCTCTGGTGCTGGGCCGGTGGCTGGACCGTGTGGACGGTAGACGGCATCGTGGGGGGCGCCGAGGGGCTCGGGCCCGGGATCGAAAGCTTGGGCAGGTTCCGGAGCCCGTGGTGCGGCGCCTGTGTCTGCGGGAGGATCTCGAAGGGCGGCGTGGGGGGCACCTCGCTGCCCGCCGACTGGCTCCGCTGGAAGTCGAGGAACTGCTTCACGTTCTCCTGGGGATCCGGCCTATGGAAGTTCTGCAGCGTCGCCTCGCGAAGGTACTGCAGCGGCGGCAGCCCGCCGGGGCCAAGGACGTCCGACGACGCGACGACGGAGGGCACCGCGTCGGAAACGGGACGGTACTCGCGGAACTCGCTGGCGTCCAGCCGCGGCGCCGTGGCGGGGTTCCCCGGGTCGCCGGCTATGAGGACCGCCTCGTCCAGCGACGCGAGGGGGTGCTCCTTCTTGAAGGCCTCGATGAGGCGCCTCTGCTTGCGGAACTTGGAGCACGCCTCGCCCTTTGCGCAGTGGTGCGGCTTGGGGATGACCTGCTCGATGCCGACGATGGACACGGACTCCATGGGGGAGATGACGTCGTCGAGGGAGGTCTCGGACGCCTTGAAGCGCCGGCGGGACTCCTGGCGCCGCGGCGGGGCGGCGGGCTTTGGGGGCTCCGAGGTCGGGACGTCCTCGATGGGGGTCGGGGGCAAGGGGGACGTGGCCTTGCAGTCCGTCAGGACCTGGATCTGGTTCCAGATCCGGATGCGGACGCCGAAGGACTGGAGCCCCAGCTCCTTTAGGTCCTCGAACCGCAGCGTGGGAAGTATCGCGCCGCCCACGTCGTTGTCGATGAAGCGCTCCGCCGCCTCGAACTCGACGCCCGCGTTGAGCATCGACTGCGCGACCATGACGGGCGTCCACCCCGCGAGCTTCCCCCCATCAAGCATCTCGTTCGTGAAGCGCGGAGGCCGGTTCGCCTGCGCGAGGATGGCGGCGAGCTCGGGGGCGGCGTCGGAGGCGGGGCCGGGGCCGAGGTAGGGGGTGGCCTTGGCGGTGGACGGGGTTATGGGCGAGAGGGTGAGGACGTGCTCGTCGGCGAAGGTGCTGGCCGTCGAGCTGCGGAAGAGGTGCGGGCCGCGGGGCCCCTCGACGGGGCGCTCCTCCATCTCGAGGAAGACTTCGGGCATGCGGCCCTTGCTCGACCGCGGGGTCGAGGCCTCATCGTAGGAGGAGAGGGTCGTTATGCTGCGCTCTCCGGACTGCGGGCGGCAGATGTTAACGCCGCCTCCTCCTCCTCTCCTTGGACTCGCGGGGAAAGGAGAGACTCACCGAATGCAGGCTCGCGCGCGGCGAGTTGTCGCCCGGCTCCTCAAAGTCGGTGAGGATGTCCTCCTCGTCGTCAAAGTCGGTGTCGACGAACTCTGTGGCGACGGAGATCGGGCGCCGCTGGGTCTCGCGCTTGAAGCTGAAGAAGGCGTCCCGCAGGCTGCTGCGCTCCTTCATCTCTGTCGCGCGGTGCTCCAGTATCGTGAGCTGGGGGTATTCGTACTCCTAGATCGGGCCGTGTAAGTCGCCGGCTCACGTCCGCAAGCGGCACCACGATGGGAGCGCCATCCCGGGTTTTCAAATACTCACCATTTTGAGGGTCCAGGCCTAGCCTGAGCGTATATTGTTAACGTCTTTATATCGGGAAATGCCTCTCCACCTCCTGGGCGTCCGAGGCGTAGCCGTCGCCGGCAGGGCAAGTTCTAGCGTTCCGGTACCCAAGGAGATGCGTAAAAAGGATGGAGAGCAAGCAGATGCTCTAGCCAGGACGACAGGAAGAAACAATCAGTCCGAAAGAGGCATCACCACTTTCGGAGCGGGAGGGGAGAAATACAAAGGGAGGGGGTGGGGTTCGAAGGGGGTCCGGGTGGCGGCTCCGGGTGGTTAAGTATCAGCGAGTTTTTTTCTCTCCGCGCGGGAAACGGCGAGATCGTGGGGAGGAAACGAGGACCCCTGGACGGGTCGTCTGCCAGGCGGTTCCGCGTGTGATGCGTGTGCAGGACGGCGGGACAACGGTGATGGTGGCCGAAACGGTATGGCCAGTTGGAGCAGAGCGGGATACGAGGGGATCGGTGTGATGAACGGTTACGCGAGAGACGGGGGCCAGATGATATGGACCGTTTCTCGCTCTTACAGCCGGGCCGGGGCCTCTCGGGGGCGGCCAGCCATACATAACGGCCAGCTGCGTGCTATAATTATCGCTCGTCACGGCCAAGCGGCGGCCCCGGCGAGAAGCGGGAGGGCCGCTCGTCAGGCACTTACACCCACTTTCCACTAACAAGCAAGCAACCTGGCACCCCCCTCCGGCCCCGTCACACCCCGGCCAGGTACCTCTCCCAGCACGGCAGACGCTCGGCCACCAAGGCGCGAAGCGGCGGCGCGCGATTGGACGACGGAGCCCACGGGAGGAGCTGCATTGCATCGGCGTTCTTCAAGCCCTGGACTGATCAGTGCGTCTTCCCGCTGCGAGCATGTGCCGCGCCGGCGTCCCATTGGCGGAAATGGGCCTGCCTTGGTTGGTGTGTCGCCCGGGGTGGTCCCGTCTAGGCGCCGTGATTGGCCGGAAACACTGTCGCGGCATGGTCTGTCCGCCCAAATTTAGGGTGCTAAGCGCCGGAGGGACGAGGTCTGGCGGCTTGCTCTCTTGTCCGCCAGTGGTCCGTTTCGGCGGCGGGAAACGGAAGGATCCGTTGGGAGTTCCCCGTTTCTTTTTCTTGACTTTTTGGGAGAGGCGAGGTAGCTGGTGCGCAAACGCATGAGGCCCGTGTCTATTTCCGTCTTTTGCGCCGACTTTCACAGATGAGGCGATGCTGCTGGCGGCCCCCAAGCAGCATCCGTCGTCACAGCAAACAACACCAACAGGTCGTCACCTTCCAACTCCCCCGGCCAACTCCCGTCAGAAGCCATCCCATCACGCCGCCAACCCTCTTTCCACCTCCCACTTTTCCAGCAGAAAAGTTCCTAGCATGCGAACCCGGCCAGATCTGGCCACCCCCCGCCCAGCCACCCCGCCGCCACCCAATGGCCGGGGCGTGAGATGTACCTGCACGTCGGATCACAAGTGGGACGTGATGTGATTGCGCTGGGCCCCCGCACCGTATTCGCAGGGAAGCTTGGGGTCCCTTTTTTTGTCGAGGTGTGCTCCTTTTGGGATTACTTGTGATTTCTTGTGATTTCTTTTCGAAAGGTCATTGGGGTTGCTTACGGTCTGCGGCCATGTCGGAGATTCGGAGGCGGGGGATCGGCGACGCATCTCCCCTCTGCCCGAGTATCCGATGTGCAAGAAGCTTATCCGTCCCAAGCTGTATCTCGATTTCATCTATGCACAATGCACAATGCATCACGCCCATCTCGGCTCTCCGTGCCTGTTCACAGTCTACACGAGATAATACACAGAGAACGTGAACGCGGTGCGCCCCGCGGCCTCCCACAGAGAACCACCCGGCCAGCGCTCCTGCAGCTGCGGGAGGCTTCTCTCCACGAATGCAAGCCCTCAGGCACGCATGGGCCGTGGGACGGCGCCGCTATGCGAGGCGCGGACCTAACCCGCCCCCACGCCGGCCTGCGGATGGGTCTGGCCAAGGATCCAGGTTGAGTTGAGTCAGGGTGAGCCCGGCCATGTCTGGTGGTTCGCGGTCCTGGTTGGCAGGAAGCCCGGGTATGGAGTAGTCCCGTGGTCTGGTCTGGCCAGCGGCGATGCGAATCGCTGGCGGTGAGGGCTTTGTCTACGCGGAGGCCGAAGTGCTTACCCTGGTATCCCCGAGAGTTCGCGGAGGATGACCCCGGTGACCCCCGAACATGCCTCTTCTCGTGCATCACTGGCCCGCGCTCCCGTATCTCGAGGATCCAACACCATCGTCACCTGAGGGCGGATAGCGTCCGCTCTGGCACATGACTAGCCCAACGGGCCGAGCATCAAGTCCACTGACAGTCACAGACCCCACGAAGACTAAGTCCTCTAGCCCCTTGGCGCCCCGTAGGACGAGATAACCCCTCCCCGTGGCACTCAAATGACCTCATCGCTAAGACTTGGAGGCGGTCAAGGCCAGACGAGACTCCCCAGCCTCCCTCGAGTCTCGAGGGGTTTCTTTACACGAGACCCTGCCGACCCCGAGACAAAGAGGCCCTTTGTCCCGTTGTCCCTCGGGCCACGGAGCCGCTGGGCGGGTAGCTACTCGCACAGCGCGCCGTACCCGGGCCATCGTCCCTCCACGTGAGGCGAGGACCCACCAAGTCATCCATGCAGCCGCCATCCGAAGCGTCGAGTGCTTTTTGGTTTCGGGCTTGCACCGCGGTATTCGGGTCCCCGAAGCGGGGGCACGGCGCTGCTCGTTCGGGCGCCCGCATGGTCGTATTAAAGAGATCGGGATGGATTCGTCGGTGTGGGCTTGGTGCGCGGTCCCGATCGTGGGCTTTGTGTGGGACTTGAGGGGCGGGTAGGGGCATTCGATATGGCTCGGGTTGCGTGGCCGGGCGTATAGTTCCCCTAGGGCCTATTTGACTCCAGTTGTTTAATGTTGAGTTTGATGGCTCTAGGTTTTGAGTTTAACGTCTTTGTTGTCAGGCTGCCTAGACTAGGTGTGCTTTGGTGGTAAATTACAGAGGCGACTTACACGCCGAATAGCTTGACCTAGAGAGGTCTAAGCTGCAACCTCCCCCCACCCCCTGCTACTCACTACAATTCACGAAAGCATAAGAACCTATACCGAGGATACGAAAAGTTCCGGATGAGTCAAATACGTACAGGAAAAAAGCCCACCGCCGGACCACCAGAACCTCGAGAGCTCTCGGAAACGTTCTAGCTCGGAGCCAAAAAGTCACGCGGCACCCGACTGCGGCATCCCGCGCCAAGTTGTCTCCGAAAGGACGAAGAAGAAAAAAACGAACCTGCCCACACGTGCACCCGTAACCCCGCTCACGGAAGCTTTTTTTTTTTCTTTCTTTCGAGAGGGGGTAGCACGGGGAGCGGGGATGCGCATTTTGCTTTTAAGAGCTTGCATATCGATGTCGGATGGGGGGGAAGTCGGTGTGTCGCGGGAGGCCGTGTGTGACTCCAACCAGGCCGATTCTTACGTTCTGTTCTGGATTTTCCGTTCGAGATGCATGCATGGCGAAAGGCCCTCCAGACAGGAACCCACTATATCCCCGCTCTCGGTGGGCACGGCAGTACTCACAGCATGACCAGCCCCATACAAGGATTCCGCCTCCACCGCCGAGCGCCGTGGCGCCCAGGCACGACTTCGGATGCCGCCGCCCTGTACTACAGGGCTTTCTCCTCACCGACTATCCAGCCCCCTCGTGACGAGCCCGAGTTCGGGGCGCGGGGAATACCGGGTTGTCTTGGGTCGGGGTGTTCTGTGTCTTGGGAAGGCGGGAGCGCGAGGCGGGTGGCCGGTGGGTTGGTGCGGGTAGTATCGTCACGAGGATCGGATCCACGGGTTGAGGATTGTGGGCCTCCATGGCCTGGGAAACCTTGGATGGCCTCGGTGTAAGAGGAAGGGCCTGGGCGGGCGGGTCCAGACACTGTGCTGCCGGTGAAGACGCTGATGACGGAACGGCGACCAGGGGGGGTCGGCCAGCTCTGGCCGCTGTGCATGACACGGCATCTCCAGCGGTCCCTTCCCGCGTGCGTTGAACATCCGGTCCCTCCCCCGCCAAGAACATCCCGCAACGTGCCCAAACCTGCCGAGCGATGAAGCCGGTCAAGGAACGGCATCTGCCAAGCGGGACGCCGTCTCGCCCCCGTGCGCTCGCGCTAGCCCTTGCTGTGTCCTCTGGGCATATGCACTGAGACCCTGGTGGGTAACGGAGCGTGGCCGCTAGTGCGAGTAGGGATGCGGACGGGTCTCGACTGTGAAGTTCCGTCGCGGGGCCGATCCCCACCTCGGAACAAACAATACCCGATAGCTTCTCTCCCGAGTACAGACGAGTAGCATGATTAGATCCGGGGCCGCCTTGTTGCGTGGTTCGGTTCTCGTCTCCGACCGAGTCTACCCGACCCCAGCAGGGAAGAACGGAAGCAATATTTCGTCTGCGCGAATAGCAAGGCGCGACGGCAAGGTAAGCAGGGCCATCTCCGAGCCGGCTTTGACCCCGGGCATGATCTTCACCAATACAGGGTCCCACCCTGCCGTGCAAATCACCGCCCGCCCAGGGGCCCCCTGTCAACTTCCCGCCTGCTAGCGTCGGCCCGGAGGGCAGGGGTCCAAATTCACGGCTGCTCCTCAGCCAGTCAGCCGTCCGTGACTCGCCTCCCCCCTCTCGAGCCATTTTCCGCATGGGAACTCGTGCTTTTCCTCACATTATGCACTCGGGCCAATGATCTTGTAAAGACGGTCTTTTCACAACCTTTGGACTCCTCACATGACGGCCTAGCGATGCGACGCCCCCTCTCCGAGTGGGAGGTGAGATGTGAGCTGCGCAGTCTGAAGGAGGGGAGAGGCCGTTCTGTGCGGTTGATTGGCATGAGTGCGAAGGAGCGGGGGGGGAGGGACGAGGCGGGATTGCGGCGATCGCTTTGAGCTGCGCAGGGAGGGGAGGGGAGGGGTAGGAGCGAGGTTGGGGGTGTGCGGTGGGGAAGCGGGATGGTGCTATCCGGAGGAGGGTTCCCTGCTCGCCGTGTGATGACTGCGGGTAATCTGCGACGTAAAATCGATGGCAAGGGTGGTGGATCGGGGCTAAAGAACGGGCTGGGGAGCTGGTGCGTGATGCCCAGGGTCCGATCAGCTCGGTCTGCGGGAAACCTTGGAAGAGGGAGAAAGAGCTTTTTCCAACACGCAAACGAGAGGGAAAAGTAAAGTGCATGTAAAGATCTGCGGAGTGTCAATCCGTGGTCGAGAAAAAGCAAACTGCTTACATGGCGCCTATAGTGCGTCGGCGCCGCTGACCGACACACGATACGGGAGCGGAGGCACTCGGCCTCCCTCAACCTCCGTCTCCCACCCTTCTCGGGCCGGGACAAGCGAACAAGTACTCAAGAAATATCGACTGCTGGGTATCTCCTCGGCGGGCCCCTGGCTGTCACCCTGCCCCCAACCGTCACAGAGACGGACCAACCCAACGTCCAGCTGGCGGAGCTCAGCGGGATGCGTCGTTTCTTCGCTAGGCCGATCCCCCCCGGCCGCGCCATTAATATACCAGCAGCACAGCCCACGTCCACTCAGTAAAGAAACCTCGCAGATCCCATCCCCAGCGTCGCAGCCCCCGCGAAAATCGAGCAGAGGCCCATCGGGTTATCGGGCTCTTCGCAGGCCCAGGCCAGGTCTCCCCGCCCACAGTGCGCCCGTACGGACCCCGTCTTACACGCCCCCTTCGCTGCGACGGCTCGTCGATGACGAGGGGGGGGGGTCGGGGGAGTAAGGCTCGGCGAGGTCTTGCTTTTGCGGGTGCGGAGAGGGGGAGGCTTTCCTACATACATGGGCCCTAACCAGGGTTTCCGCGGACCGGGGGGCCCCGGGTGTCGTCCCATTATCACAATGTTTGTCTGCTCTGCGCCCACGTTTTCGGGGTGGCTTTGATGACGGGATGTGACGGGGGAAATTGGCAGAGATGAAGAGACCATTGAGAGGGCGGATGGCCTCGAACATGACCTCGAGCCTCGAGGCGAACGAGTACAGATACGAGTCGTGAACGGTTCTGGCAGCCATACTCCCGCACCTCTCGAGACGCTAGCCCATCGCCGTCCATCGCACTTCCCAACTCGGCAAGTCGAACCTCGCCGACATGGAATCTACATAACATTGCCGCAACCGGGCGGGAACCCCGCTCCGGGCCCTCGTGCATGCAGCCGGGTGTGATGTGCAGAACGCGGCGTCCTCGGCTTCCTTTTAGGGGGCATTTATTGGTATGTCGGGTGAGCATTGAGGAGCAGGTTGTACACGGTCGGGCTTGGGTTCCACCGTTTGAGCTCATCTACGGAGGATCGGTCTCGTCCGGTCTTGATGTGTGCGGGGGGGAGGGCATGTGGACAATGCTACGCTGGGCAAGGGGCGGGGGAAGTGGCGTATGCGGGCGGCGGCGGTGTGGCTTTCTCGAGTTAAAGGGGTTATTCTCTCCGGCCCTGTGCGACCGTGCTACTGAGGAGGACGTGCTGAGAAGCTCGTATCGCCTCACCGAGTCGGAAGAAAAACGAATCCTCTTCCTCTTCAACATGCACCGGTGTGATTGGAACGAGCTTCGGAGGAGATCGGGGACGCGAGGATGAAGGAGGTAGAGAAGACGATGGGATCCCGAAGAGATCTGTGTGTCGGGTAATTCACGCACTCTCTCGCAATACGGGTCCAGTGGCACGCGGGCTGCCATCGGCGGGGCTGGGGAGAAAAAGGACTTCCCGGTCGAGGCCGATCGGGCATTAATTTAGTCAATGCTAGTGCCATCTTGGTCTTTCATCACCATGTAACCTTGGGTGAGTGGGAAACGAGAAGTATCGGGGGGAGAACCAGGGAAGGGCGGGGGAAATGCCCCGTCATGTCATGCCCTGGCATGACGGGCGAGTACCAAGGCCTAAAGACTGAGAACGGATGTGTTGGTGCTGTTGTGATTGGGAGGAGACAAACATCGCGGGCCAAAACACAGAGACTCCCTCGGGGGGCTGGATGGGCGCTGGGGTACTTTTATAGCGGCGACCTTAACCGAGCACAAGCTGGCTCGGGCCCCAGCTCCAGACTCCCGCACGTCGCGATCGGCAAAAGACGACGATCAACAACTGCGAGTATCATCGGCAGCGGGGAACAACTCCCCCGCTCCCCTCGACACCTCGGCATCCCGAGCTCGGCCGAGCAACGGCGCGGAACAACGCTTGGCGGGGCTGCAAAGAAGAGCGGATGGGGTAATAGTTCGCCCGAAGCGGGTGTGCTTGAGAGGTTGGGGTTCAAAAATAGAAAGCGGCCAGGTGACTCGGCCTGACAAAAGGCACGGGGTTCGAGACCCGCTTACGTACCTTTCAGTGTGCAGGCGCCCGTGGAGCGTGGGATTTGGCGGCCCTTGGCTGTGTGATATCGGGAGGGGGAGAAGCTGACGGGGTTAGCTCCTGTGAAGACCAGAGGTGCCGGGTTAATTTTATCTCCCGTCTGCACTTATCGGCTTTAGCCCCAATCTCTCCGTGTCAGCGAAGGACTGCACTGCGAATCAACGATACACTCTCCGGTGGAGAGAACATGGATACTTCACCTGTGCGGAGCAGCGATCGCCTGGCGCAATCTCGTCTGCGAGCGCGGGGGCGGCCCGGGTGGAGGCTGAAGACTCCTCCAAGATCTCATCACATCCAGGCACAATGCCCTCGAGCACTCGTCAAGCACTGGTGCGCCCAGCCAAAGCTCGGACCAAAGCCAAACCCATCAGCTCCCCTCCGAACCCCCCATCCCTGCCCCCTCACCATCCACAACATGCCATTGGCCAGTCCCCGAGCCCCACAACCCACGCCAGCCCCGCAACGCTAAAGAGGGAAGTGCGCCAACTAATGCGGTCTTCCCGCCCCCGGTCCAATAATTGGCCCCGCGAACCCCGGTCCCGTCACACGCGCTAGGATCGGTTGGTCCCGCGGCGCCGAACGGCGAATGCGCAGATGCACGGGGTTGCGGGTCGTCACACGGGGCAGGGGTCTCGGGGGGCGAATCAGAGGGCGAGGAGCGCGCGGGATTTTGCAGGTCCTTTGGGGAGGTGGTGTGCTGACCTTTTTTACCTTGATGGGGGTTTTGCGGTTTTTGGCCAATGGGGGAGGGGAGGGGGTGATGGGTTGGAATGGGGTTGCTTTGGCCGGATTTGGATGACGGGTGGGTGGGTTATTGGTGTGGCTGCAGCGTGGGAGATTTTTGCATATTGGCTCATCGATGGCATGGCTTGGGTGAGGACTCGGAGTGGTCGCCTGGGAGGAGGCGCATTGTTTATTCATTTCACGGTGAGCAAATCGCTGGGCCGGAGGCGTTGTTCTCGAGCGGTGATGTGCGGGGAGGCGTCGACTTATATATCGAGTTCCCTTGTCTGCCCTTTGCACCCCACCGACTCGAGCCTTGGTGGAGTTCCTCGGGCCGTTGTGGGCTGTCAAGTCTCCGTGGAGACTGCCGAGCGGCGGAGGAGGCTTACACTCTCCGACCTAACAACACAATGTTAGTAACACTTTACGTAGTACTGTTCAAGGACGAGTGCTCGTAGAGTAAGGAATGTTAACATACATTCATTATTAAACTGTAATTATATTAGTAAGTATGGACGGGCCTGAGCACAATTTACCCATGATGGAATCATTCCGCCGAGTTGCACTAGTCCTAGTAGTGTATGTGCAGACTTCGGATGAAAAAGGCCGGCAAACGTAGCGCGGGTCCGCCCAGGCACAGATCCACAAGGCCCCACTACTGTCTCTGGTCCGTCAAGACCGTCAGACTGTCAGGAAGCGCAGGAAACAAGACCTCGCGCGGCTAGATCAACAAGCGCAGCAAGGGAGCCACGATATTGGCAATATCCCCGGCGCTCGGCCCCGGCCTCACGGCTCTCGCGTCTACCGAGGCGGCACCCACGTCAGTGGGGTCCACATCGTGCAGGAGGGAATCTCGCCCGGATGCGGGCCTCTCCTCCCACGGGCCAGTAGCGCGGGCCTCGTGCCGTCCTTGCGTCGAGAGATCCGCGAGGCCTTCTATTCTGGGGATGCGAGATGGGCCGGGTGCGGGAATGCGACCGGGGTCTGGGCGCAGGGAGGGGATGGCCGCGGCCCGCGGGGCCAACCTGGTGTGCGGAGGAACAGGCTGAATGTGCGGGTCCACTGCAGGACTCGCGGGTCTTTGTAACATGGGTGGTGAAGATGCGTGATCTCTGAAGTACACGGGCACGCATGCACTATCACCAGATACACACGTCCTCTCCGGTGTAAGCAGCCGCGGAAGTCACAATCCAAGTCCAGATGCTAGCACACCCACAATCTCTACAGCCGCCTCGACGGCCGGACACGCTGGCGACGCGGTGACCACATCTGCAGGCCCCGGCATGGGTGCGCCCACCCACAGAAAACCGCGGCCCCTGATTGGCGCCTCTAAGCGCAGCCGTCCGGTTCGGGCATGCAGACGAGCAGATCCCACGCACCCAAATATAGAAACACAACGGGCAAACACGCCAATGGCCGCCGCCGTCCCCCCCCTCTCCAGTTGGCCGCCGCCGCAGGCCCGCCGTCGAACGGGTCGATATAAGACCTTTGGCGGCCATCCGACACCCTCGCTCGCGGCTTCTTTGATCTCGAGGCAGTCCCAAGTTGTCAAGTGTTTTTTCTTTCCCAAGTGTTCGCTTTCCTTTCAAGGTTTCTTTCTCTTTTCGTTTGCATCAACGGGATCCCCCACGAAACTTCTCGACAATACTTCTCCGAACGCAACGACAAATCACCGAGAGTTTCGAGACGGCAAGCAGGTCTTGCTTGGGCCCCGGATTCATTCCCTCAACTTTATCGCAAAATTCGATTTTGATCCATCTATTCGCTGGTCGATACAACACCCACACGAACATCAGTCTTTCACCAAGTTTAATGACTTACACGCGCACGAGCTGCTGCGAATAATTTAATACGCCAAACAACGAAAAACAACAACGAAAAAAAAAGCAACGGTACTGGAAACTCGAACAAGAGCCGGAAATCTCTCAGTGGCCAGAGCCCGACGATCTCAACGCAAACTCTTGGCTCTCTTCCTCCCGCTCAGAGGTTCACCCCCTCACTTCCAGTCACACGCACACTTCCTCACCACCCCTGTCTCCCTCCTCCCGCTTTCGGTCGGCTCGAGTTGTATTCCCCGATACAGTGTGGCTTTCCCCTCTCGCGCACCGTTTCCTCGACGAGCCACCCCCACCGACCCCGGTCGAGCACACCCCCACCCCCCTCACCCCCGCCCCAGCCGTCAACCGTCCCGGCTGCCCGCACGCCCCCCCAAGCAACGTGCGGAAGAGAGGGTCCCCTCGGCGGCCCCCCCCTCCCGAACAAAGGGCTTGAGCTCTCTCGCCCAATTGCCAAAAGGAGGGACACCCCCAGGGACGAGCTGTGCTCTCAGAGAGTGAGAAAATCAGAGAGGAGAAGATTGGAAAAAGGAAGATACAAATGGCGACGCTACCCCCCAAGCGGCAGCTTGACCCGTTGAAGCCATCATCAGCCAACATGGCCGTCGCACAATCCGCAAAGCCCAAGGCGGCTCCCAAGGCCGGGTCTACGAACCCAAAGGCCAAGACGCAGCTCCACCGCCGCTCGAGATCAGGTTAGTTTTCTTGTGTTGTGGTTGAGGCTGGTTTTGTCGCGCACTTACACCCACTTACACGGCGGATCGCGAGAGCGATTTCCGTCCCCCCCACGGACACACTCCTGCATTTCGCACCCCAAGCTCTGCATTCGCACTCGCATTTTTCTTCGATTGCTTTTGAATTCCAATTCTGACTCTCTCCCAGGATGCTACACCTGCCGGTTACGGCGCAAAAAGTGCGACGAGGGCACGCCCATGTGCTCGGCGTGCAAGCACCTCGGCCTCCGATGCGAGTACAAGCGGCCCATGTGGTGGGGCAACAACGACCTGCGCAAGCAGCACAAGGACGACATCAAGGCCGTAATCAAGGCCAAGAAGCTCTCGACCAAGTCCCCGCAGACGATCCACACCGCCGTCCCCTCGCCGCCCCCGGGCCTCTCGCACTCGCTGCCCACCTCGGCCACGCTCTCCGACCCGCTGGACCGCGCGCGCTCAGGCTCGATAGACTCGCACTTCTCCGGCGCCTTCAACTTCAACAGCCCGCCCACCGAGTACGCGCCCTTCTGCCCGGGGGCGCAGGCGCCCCCGGGCTTCTCCTTCGACTCGTACTACCCCTACGAGATCGACGTCAAGACGGAGCGCCAGATGTTCGTCGACGACGTCCCCACCATGCGCGAGTCCACCGTCTCGACCTTCAGCACCCTGCAGACGCCGCCGCCGCCGGGGACCGTGCTGCCCTCGACGGGCGCGTGGGCTGGGGACCAGGCGGCGGCGAGGGGCGAGGAGGCGCTGGACACGCACTTCTTTGACTTCTCGCACGGGCCGCCCATGTCGTCGCGGCAAGTGGCCATCGAGCTCGACGACAACGACCAGCGGCTGCTCGACCACTTCGTGGCGCGGGTGCTCCCGACCGTGTTCCCCATCCTCGACACCAACCAGCACGGGTCCGTCGGCTCCGACCTCGTCCTCCCCGCGCTGCAGACCAACAAGTCCTACCTCCACTGCTGCCTCGCCATCTCGGCGCAGCACCTGAAAGCCACGGCGGGCGTCTCCCCCGACGACGTGGACCAGGACATAATGCGGCACCGCTACGCCACCATCTCGAGCCTCTGCGACGCGCTCAACCGCGACGAGTCCCACCGCGAGGTCCTCGAGGCGACGCTCGGCCTCATCTTCTTCCAGTCCGTCGTCGGCCGCCTCGACGACGGCCTCCCCGACATACCCTGGCACCAGCACTTCCAGGCGGCCATCTCCCTCGTCCAGAAGCTCGACCTCCCCCGCCTCGTCTCCGACCCCTCCGAGCCCCTCGCCCAGACCCCCTTCAACATGACGCTCACGGCGTGGATCGATGTCGTCGGCGCCGCGATGCAGGGCTGCGCCCCCGTCTTCGCGCACACCTACCGCGACAAGCACCTCAGCGCCAGCCCCTCCCTCGGCCTCCGCGAGCTCATGGGCTGCGACGACAAGGTCATGTACCTCGTCTCGGAGATCGCCTGCCTCGAGGCCCTGAAGCGCGACGGCATGGACGACATCATCCTCTGCCAGCACGTCCACGCCCTGGGCGAGCAGATCGGCCTCACCGAGGCCGGCGACCCGGGCCCGCGCGTCCCCTTCAACGCGAACGGCACCCTCTCCCCGCGGCAGCTCTCCCGCAACGTCACCGCCGCCTTCCGCCTCGCGGCCCGCGTCTACCTCTGCAGCCTCGTCCCGGGCTTCAACCCGGGCCAGGCGTCGTGCGTGGGCCTCGTCGAGAAGCTCACCGCCGCGCTGCAGCACATCCCCTCGGGGCCCCACGGCTTCGACAGGAGTCTGGTCTGGGTGTACCTCGTCGGCGGCTCCGTGAGCCTCCCGGGGAGCAGCTTCCGGTCCTTCTTCGACGACCGCGTCGCGCAGATGGGGGACCTCGCCAACTTTGGGTCCCTCGGCCGCGTCGCGGCGCTGCTGAACGAGGTGTGGGCGCAGTCCGACGGCGCGGCGGCGCAGGCGGGCGTCGGGGCCGGCACGGGGAGCCCCGGCTCGGACGCGGGAGAGAACGTGCCGTACGTTCACTGGAGGGACGTGATGCAGATGAAGGGCTGGGACTTTCTTCTGATGTGAAGGCCGGCCCTCGTGCTCTCCTGCCCTCCTTTTCTTTTTTTTTCACTTCTATTGTCTATATACGTTTTTACGACACCCCCCTTTTTTTTCTTTTTATATTCTGCCTTCCCTTTTTCCTAGATGGAAATGCCGCGAGGCGAAGACGGTTTGGAGAGTGAGAAACCGACGGAAACACTTGGGAGTCGAACTTTCTTGGGAACACACTTGACACATGCCGGGGATGAGGAATGGGATGGGACGAGGCGAGGGAAACGATGCCAACTCTCTTTAATTGTTTCCTTCCTGTTTGCTTCTATTTTTTGGGTTTATTTGATTTTACGCGGAGGGAGCATATACCAATGCATAGCATGGGAAACCAAAACCTGGAGTTTTAGGGAACAGAGCGTCGGGAACGAGAGACAGGAAGGGGAATATTCCGGGGTGGAAGGGGCGTGCGCGGGTTCTTTTGCGATATTGACATCTTGGACCGGGGTGGCTTCGGACTCAAATGGAAGTAATAGCCGAGGGCTTTATGATGTGCCCGCAATATACCCGAATGAATCAACTCGTCCGCGGATGTCTGCTCCTCTACCATGTTACCCCGTGAAGACTGCTAGTAGACCGCTTGGATGATGGAACCTCGGGCAATAGCACTTGCAGATATACCGTTGCTCCAACCCGCCTTCGTATATTGCGAGCGTGAGATCCCGGTGTAGAGGAGGGTGACTTCGTTCCCTCGGCAGCCGTCCAACGTTACACGCTACTTCTGCCCGGTTGAATCACTCCGAGACGACGATTACGGACGAGACGCCGTCCAGAAGAACGGTCAAAGGGAAGTGGAAGCTGTCTCGCGATGGGTAGTCAGGGTCTTCACTGTCTCAACCCTATCCTCGTCGTTGGATCTCGGCAAGGTACTAGGGGATGCGCTCACCCACTCGGGTGGTACATGGCGTATCTATCGGAGACAGTCTAGACGGATACGGGGGGTGTTCCATACTGTGCTACGCCGAGAGTCGGGACCCGTGGTACGACCAAAAGGGCGAACCCCGTTAATTGTCCTTGTGGGCTAGACGCTTGTGTCCCCGTAAGGAAGGACGTCGTGCACTGCATGCTGCGCACGGCGTTTATGCCAGGAACCGGAGGAGAGCGGGCAGACACGAATTCAGGGTCTACAGCATGCGGTAAGAGTCCCCTTGAGACTTCTCGAATACGCATCTTCCGATAGAACAAGACATAGGGAAGAGACCAGATCAGGCAAAACAGAGCACAGCATTGATCCTGGGCGAAAGCAACGTGGGGGAATCGTTGGGTAGGATTGACTTGGAGCCCCCACGCCCGATGTGCGAATCGTGAAGAAAAAGAGACGGCGGGTCTCCCGATTTCGGAAGCCAAAACAAGACACCGGTGTAAGTCCCGAATAGAAGGAGGCTGCCATCGGTGCGACGGTGACTAGAAGACGGGGCAGTAACAACGGCTGGCGAGCAGCGGGACGGGATCAACAAGGAAACGGTAAGCAGGTCCGTGAAGTGCTTTCTTTGCCCGTATATTGCCCTCGCACCCGACCCGCCTTTCTGGCAGGCCGTGCCGCAGGCGGGCGGGGCGGTAGGTCGATCGGCGCACAGATGCGGGAGAAGGTCACGACTCCGTGGGGCGTGAACAAGGCGGGCATGAAAGGGCCCCTCCCAATCGTCAGATCGAGGGTCAGGCGATGAGTGGGAACCACCCGTCCTCCAGGCCGGATTGGTCGAAAGTCTGCCGGGGTGAAGATGAAGATCCGAGCATCGCGCCGCTGATAGGTTGATAAACATTCGTAGCAGCCCAATCGCATTGCAGAGTCCCCAGCGCCCAGTCTTCGAGATGCACAAGTCGAGAAGCGGACAACGGACCCTTGCGCGGGAGGGCCAAGACGGAGCTCAAGGTGCCTCATCATGGGAATGGCCTCCCGTGATCAAGGCGACCGCCCAATCCGCGCCGCGAAGACGCTCCTTCCAGCTTCGGCCGCCTGCGCACAGCTCCACAGGGGGTGCACAGTATCTGCGAACTGTGGGCAGGCCTCCCGACCGAGACGGGGGTGGGCGTGTGTGAAGACCGGAGGAAAGCGGAGCGGCGAGTCCCGGTCGTTGTCCGAGGCTTCGCGGGAGGGGAGATGGCGCAAGGGAGGCTGGCGGCCAGCTCACCGCTTCGCTCTGGGAGAAGGACGGCGCTGGGCTTCGAGGTGCCCACGTGGAGGAAACGCCACGGATGCGGTGAGGCCCCGAGACAAAGGCGAGCGCGACCAAGGACGTCATACGGCCTCTTCTGGCGGAGCACTGACCCCGAGCGGCTATCCTCGTCATCAGGCCGCCATCGTGGCCTCGCCCCGGCCCTCACTCTGCCGGCAGCACCAGTGTCCAGGCCGGGGACATCGGCCATAGGGCGAATGATGTAAGTGGCCGCCAAAGCGGCATCGTATGCAAGCCCGACGTACGTGGATAAGGCCTCGATCTCGGCTTCCAGATGAAACTGCCACCAGAGCTCCCACGTCGGAGGCCGCCTGCTCGCCGTAGGGCTCGCCGTTCACGCTCAGAGCCAGGGGGGATGAGAGCGAGTCATCCGCTCATGACCCATCCTCGAGATTGATGCCTTTGTTTCCCATTTCGTCATGGATCAGGCCTGAACAGCCTCCGAGGCAGCTGAAGAAGAGGCCTTTGTGCCCTTTGTTTCACCGAACAAAGCCCGATGACAAACCCACCGCTGCATTCGGTGAGTAAGAGCCGGCGGCGAAAACTCGGCAAATATCCACCGCGCATCCGTGACCACTCATCCAAGCCCATCTCCACCCACAACCAATCAAACCCCCGCGCTTCGCACTCTGCGCTTGCACCTGAAGCCGACAGCGCTTCGACTCACGCACCTCCCACAACACCCCAATGCGTCACTGGACTCCCACGGGTGCGTTCACGAGAGCCTCTCGTCTTGCCGCTCCCGGAAGCTTCCAAGACGGCACTGCCTCACAACCAGCCCGATGGCGCTGACGCAGCCGCTCTGGTCCGACTCTCTGGCGTCCTGTTTCCTCTCCGCCAAGCGGGTGCGCTGTTACAGGTTTGCCTCTGGACTCTGGCCAGGCTCGTCGGACGCTCCGTCGCCAGTCATGGGGCCATGACGTTTGTGAAGTGACTCCGCACTGAGTCCGCCGCGCCAGGACCGCGCCATCCAGCTCTGGCGTCCCACACGGCGGCTGCCCGGGAGGCTCCTCCTCCAACCCGGCGCTCCGTGGCCCCGACTTGATAGGGTAGCAGCGCATTGTTTCAACACTCGGGAGACATGCGTCTATTCTTTAGTCCCCGGCACTCCAGGCGTGCAGCGAGCCACCCATGAACCTGGCTGGCAAAGCTTTGCCCGAACATCTCGCCCAGTGACCCCCCAGTTCTAAGAATACACCCACAGCCGCGGACCAAGTGGGACGCGGGCCTTTCTCCCCCAGACCGCAGTTATTGGGCTGAGGCGAAAGACCGGCAAAGCGCATGCGTCCGCATGTGGCTCCATCGTGACGTTTTTTGCTCGGGGTCTCATTGTGGTCCCGGCTCTTTCTCCCTGTCGGGCAGCCCTCCTTTGTCGCCCGCCTTAGTTCGGTTTACCGTGGGCCAGTCCCTTGTTTGAGGACTGCTTCTTGCCTTGTGCGTATGCGCCTGGGGACGTATTTCTACCCTCGTCCGCCCCTCGGATCCCCTTGACCCACATGTTTTTGCTCCTCATAACCTTTGACTTAGACACTGCCCACCCTACGATCACCACAACAACCTCAGCTTTACCACAAAACAACCGCGCAACTCACCCAGACGTATATCAGAAAACAACAACACAACTCAACTGGCCTCCGAGCCACCAGAATACCAAAGAAAAAAAAAGACTAGGAGTTCCAGCACAATGCTGGCCCTACCACCGCCCCTGAGGGCCCTCCTCCTCTGCACCCTCCTCACAACCGCCCACGCCATTCCCCCGCGGAAACTCTTCCAGCGCCGCGACACCTGCCCCTCCTCGGACCTCAAGCCCTGTCCCTCCTCACTCCCCGACAACTTCTGCTGCCCCTCCGGCGACAAGTGCATCGCGCTAGCCGGCGGCACCACGGCCCTCTGCTGCCCCGCCGGCGCCTCCTGCGCGCGGATCAAGCCTCTCCTGTGCAGCCTCTCCCTCCAGGACCCGGAGGTGGACCCCGAGGCTAGGGTGCTGACGACCGCGCTGGGGGGCAGGCTGGAGGAGTGCGGGGAGGGGTGCTGCCCGTTCGGGTACTCGTGTAATGGGCAGGGCCAGTGCGTCATGGATAAGGACCAGTCCGAGGCGCCGCCCGGCGCGTCGTCTACGCCGTCCGAATCTGCGCCTGCGCCGACCAAGACCGGCGGCGTCTCGACGCCGAGTTCCATACCGGGCGACCCCGCCGACTCCGAGGAGCTCAACGAAAACGGATCATCCAAGCCCTCGACTCCCCTCATCCTCGGCATCGTCTTCGGCGTCCTAGCCGTCATAGCCATCATCGCCGCCCTCCTAATCTGGCGCTCAAAGCGCCGCAAGGCCGCCGCCGCCGCCGCCGCCGGCCCGGGGCTCTACCCCTCGAAACCCAGCCCGGGGCGCTCCCTCTCCTCCTCCGCGTCCTGGGGCAACATGATCAGCGAGCCGATAGCGCACCACGACGCCGTGCGCACGGACTTCATCCGCGCGCCCGAGAGCACGCGCACCGCGCCCTCGGACAGGATGTCGCGGCTCTTCCGGTCCGGGCCGTCGAGTCCCGCGGGGAGTACGGGCAGGAGGGTGAGCGGCGGCGGCTCGGTGCCGCCTATCCGCGGGATGAACTCGCGGTGGTCGTGTGGCTCTGCGGGGTCGGGGTTGGGCCCGCGGAGGCAGGTGAGCGGGGAGAGCATCAATGTGTTTGCGGCGCCGGGGACGGTGGGGGAGGGGAGGAGGGGCACGACGTTCTCGGAGATGATGCACGGGGCGGGGTTGGAGGAGGTGCATAGGGGCCGGCCGTTTGTGCCGGGGGATACGCCGAGGATATGAGACTTCCCAAGTGGGGAGCTCGTCCCGATGAAAGAGATTGGATTTTTGGAGAGAATTGTCTTTCTTATCTTCGTTCTTTGTACTTTTCTGCTCACTACACACACTGCTTTTGGAGGACAGGTTGGAGATTGGTTTATGGGCGGATCACTCCAAATACTCTCTGTAAAGGGATGCAAGACGATGCGTTCGGGAGGTCGGAGTACATAGCGTTCAGGAATACCCCTCGAGATACCCTAGTAATCGAAACACAGATTGATCACACCAATTTTGGACCCATGCAGTGTTCAGCATCAAGTGAAGTTGTCAGAGAATGAACATGTAACAGCTTCATATTCAACAACATGCCATCGTAAAGCCATGCTTTTTTTTTTTTTTTAGCAAAACGAGAATGGGTATAGCAGTCTAGCTCACGTCCAACAATGCCCGGCATAAGTGCCCCATTACGAGCTGACCTCGATGCAACGAATGACAGGAAATCCAACGCTACGCTAAAGCCGTCAATCAACAACGCACAAGACACGATCCCAAACAACCCAACCCTAAAACAGACAGTATATGTAGCAAAATAGTCCACCTCACATAACAACACACTTCTTCATCCCCTTATCATCCTCCGCCCCCTCGGCCCACCCATCCGCGCTGAACCCAACCTCCGACTTCGCCTTCCTCTGCCTCACGCTCCGCCTAGGCCTAACCCTCACGCTCCGCCTCGACACCGTCCTCGCCAGCCTGCTCTTCCGCCGCCCAAGCGGCCGCGACGTCGAGGCGCTCGGCACAGGCGGGGGCGCCGGGACAGCACGCGGCGCAAAGAGGTCCTCGAGGCGACCGACCGTCGGCCCCGGTGTGCCGGGGGTATGCGGCACATTCCGGCGGGGCCGCGGCGCGAGGATGGGGGTCTCGGAGCAGCGGTCCGAGGGGCGCCGCGTCGGCTCGTCATAGGCTCCCGAGAGGCCCGTCGGCGTGCTGATGATGAGGGGCTGGTCCGGCGTGGGCGGGCGCCACGTGGCACTCGTGTGCTCGGGCCGCTTCCCGTGCGAGGCGCTCTCCGGGGTCCCCGGCTGGTAGAAGCGGGGCGCGGGGGGCCAGGACGAGGACATAGACGGGGCGTCGGAGGCGCGGACGGGCGCCGAGCGGGGTTGGCTGGTTAGGTCCGACGATGGTCCCGCGTTCCCCGAGAGCACTTCCCCGAGAGATGTGGGGGGCTCTGAGTGCGATACCATGGCCTGTAACGGTGTGCTCGGAGATCCGAACGTGCTATGCCGATGGAGACTGAAGATCGTAGGCGATGGGATCTGCAGGTCGAGCCTCGGCGGCGCTTGCCTCTGCTCCTCGTGGCCGCCGTGTGGCTGTTCTTCCGGTATCACTTGCTCTCCGTGCGCCGGCCCACTTCGCTCCTGCTCCGCTTGCTGATCTTGGCCCGGCCTTGTCTGGAATGAGGACGGGGGGTTGAGCGCAAGCGGGTTCGAGTACGAGCCGCGGATGCTGTACCTGTAGGGCAAAGACTCCGTTGCCGAGTCGCTCACGGGAGACTGGCTTCGCTCTTGATCGAATGCATTGTCGTCCCATTGCCGCGCCCGACGCCCAGAATATCGACGCAGGCTCGGCGACTCGAGGGGCGAGACGGTATACCTGTCAGAGATTGAATCCGACCGCGGTCGCGGGATACTCGATCGCCGCATCTGAGGAGTACCTTCGCTCACAACCCGATTGTGTGCGTTGGGTACGGTAGCCAGTTGCTGGTCTACCGTCGGTAGAGACAGGGGATCCGTCATATTACGGGGGAGAGGGGGCACCGGAGGCCAGTGGTACCTCCCGGCAGCCGGTAGGTGCGTCCGCCGTTCCTGCTGGCCCCGTGCCTGACGCGGTAGCTGCCCTTGGTGCTCACTTGAGGGAGGAGGCCGGACCTGGTTAGAGAGCCCTGCCGGTGTGACTGCCGGGTGCCGTAAGAACGCGGGAAGATCGGCAGTAGAAGGCTCCTTCTGGTACGGCGGAGGAGGCGGCACCCAGTTATCCGCGTCACTCTCGTGAGGATGCTCGGCCCTTCCGTCTGCACGGCGGTACCCAGGCTCGCCTGGAGCGAGCCGCAGCCGCCGGGTCATGGCCGCAGCGGTGGCTGCGCGGCGAAGCGTGGGTCCCGACCGGGGGGTACCTTGAGTGTAGGGGGCGTCCAGGGCTTCTTGCTCCTCCAGTTCGTCACCTTCTTCCGAGACGGACACTCGAGGCGCCACTCTCGGAGGGACTCCGATTCGCCTCGGCTGCAACGGGTCATCGTCGTCATCGTTGCTATTGGAGCGTGTCGGAAGGGGCGGGTGCGCGGCGGTCACCGTCTCCCCGCGGAGAAGGGCGGAACGGGCATTGCCGCGGCGCTGGGCCACCGTCCGCCTCCGAACCAAGGCCACCTCGGTCTCCATATCGCGCTGTTCCTCCTCGAGGGGTTCGGGCTCGTTTGTGCCGACCTCGATGGTGACTTCTGTCCTCTTTCCATCCGTAGTGCCATAGTCAAAGTCGAGCAGGGTTATCCTGCCACCGTCAACGAAGTCGAAATCGTCTTCCTCGGTTATGGGCCTGTTCGGATTCACGCCACGGGCGGCGATGACGAGACGTTCCTTGGTAGTGGGCCCTCCAAAGCCCGCAACCCACTTCACATAGCTCGCACCCTCCAGTTGGGTGACCTTCTTACCGCCGATGAACGTGTTCCTCAGCTTGTCGCAAAGCACCTGCCACTGAGGGACCCTAGCGGGTTCCGCACCTTGCATTCTTGGCGTAACACGCGGCGAGTGGCCTCCGGCGCTCCTCCTCGATCCGCTGGACAGTGATGCCCCGTCATGCGGTGCCAAGGACTGGTCCGGGACGGCACTGACGTCCTCTGGGACTCCGTAAAGCCAAACATCCTTTCCCTGGAAGCCCGCCGCTACAAGCTCGCCATGGTAGGAAGACGCGGGCAGAGTACAGGGCAACAGTCTCGCCTGTGACATGGTGCTCGGGACCGGGCCGGTGAAGTAGGTGGTGCCGTTTCGCAGATCGTCGATGCGGACCGCGCGGAAGGTCTCGAAACTACGGTCGTATGTGAACGTCCAGCTCGCCTCTTCGTTGTCCGAGTCCTGGAGTAGGATCGCATGGCTGCAGTCGCGGCTCGTATTAGGGAACAGAATCGAGGTCGTCCACAAAGCGCTCGCGTTTTCCTGTCCCATATGGCTGCTAGGATCGTAGTAAGGGGCGGTAAGGATGACCGTGTTGGGAGGCAGCGAGTGAGTAGTGGTCCCAAGCAGCTGCGTCCCGTCAAAGGAAAACGCCAATGTGTCTACAGGCTCGCACTTGACAGCTCGTTTGGCAGCCATCGTACCGGGGTTCAGCGAAGTGACCTCGATGCCCCCCTCATACGCCGCGGCCAGGACGCTTCCACATGGCGAGAGGGCTATGGTGCGCGGCCTGTTGTCGAGCAAGATGGACTGCAGGCGCTTCGGGGGTGACTCTTTGAGATCGAAGACATCGACCTGCATGTCTGACGACAGCGCCGCCAACAGAGAAGCATCATCTTGGATGCAAGCAGCCACCGGCCGCCGCAGAATCTTGAATTCCCTCTTCACTTGGACGCTGGGCTCGCGGACGTCGATGACGTAGATGCGCGACGAATTGTACGCGAGGACGTGATGGCCCTTCGGGGAGGCATTGAACTGCAGTCCTTCGCCGCCCGGACACGACGACGAGCTTATAGAGTTGGATATGAGCGTTATGCGCGTCTCGGACGGTCGCAGGTAGGCTTCAAACAGATTGCGCTTCACCTCTCTCGCGAAGGTGCTTCGAAGCCGGGGCAGCTGGGCGTCCGTGGCGGAAGAGGCCGGCGCCGCGGCGTGGCTCGCGGCGTGCGACGGGCATTTGGCGAGGTGGTGGGCGTAGAGGTGGGCCTGCTGCGAGACCCGCCTCCACTTGGAGTTTAGGAGGACGAGAGAAGCGAACGAGTTCGGGTCGGTCAAGAGGAGGATTCTGGACACGGTAAGACATTAGCAGCAGTCTACTGGTGGGCGCGAAGTCTGAGGTTGGGAGATCAAAAGGTGTGGCCTGGAGAGGATAGTCGTTCTAGCATACTGTTGGATGATTTCATCGGGTAGCCGGTCGAAAGCGGCCTCGCAGGGATCATCATCGTCGGCCCCGCGGCCATCGCCAGCCTCAGACTCGGTCGCGACCGAATACACGGACAGGCTAGAGGAGCGGCCGTCGGTATCGCTATGATCCTCGCCCATCTGCGACCGCGCGGGGCTAGAGGCGGCCATTCGGTCGGTCCGCAAGTCGCAGAAGCAAGGTGTTTGTCTCGGAAGCGGCGAATTATCGTATCGTCGACGGCGGGGGCCTCATGGCGATTGAGGAATTGACGGGAGAGAAGTGTCGGGAGCAGGAGGTGTTCGTCGTTCGGAGTGCCGCGGGCCAGCGAGAGGGGAAATCGCCCGAGTTAGCAGAAACGGTGGGCGACGGCGGGAGGTGAGTTGGTGGCGTGTGCGGAGATGTGTATCAGAAAGACGCCGTCCGTCGATGCATGGAGAGCCAAGGATGTCAGCAACCAAGACGGAAAGGGGAAGCAAGCGCCATGTGCAATGCTCGGGCGAGGAGTGGAGGTGGAGGTGGGATGGTTCAGGAGAGCCAACCAGCGAAACGCACTTCCGGCGGTTCCCTGCTCGCGCTCGCGCCACTGCTTCCCATGCGACACACACCTGCAGGATCGCCCTCGGAATTTCCACGATAATACAATGGACTAAAACTGCACGTAGGGTGTTTATTGGGGATGTGACCAGAATTTAGCAAGACCCGGCTAAAACCGACTCGAGCAAGTGAGCATCGCGCAATTCGTCAGGCGATACATCTGCAATACGTACAGGCACTGATGATCTGAAGCATGCTTGTTGGCTCAATGGTACATGAGAATTGGAAACCAAATCCTATCAGGTCGTAAAAGAAAGAATTGGGCGCGTGAGAAACGGTGTGAGAAACTCCTGTAAACCTCCGCAAATGCCTCTGTTTACCCTTCACCATGCAATGACCTGCTGAACGGCCAGGATGTCGGGGATCGCCACTCCCATTTCGTACGGGGGGACCAGTCTCGTTCTAAATTTAGAAGCAACGGCGTTGAAGGTACCCGCTGCGTTCCACCGCCTTGCCAGGGACATCGTCATAATGCCCCGCGGGCCCCACGGGCAAGAATCAAACCCCTGGTTATACTGGCCGCCCTTGTGCCACCCGCCTGGGATTTCAGCCTACGGGTGTTCCCGAAGTCCGTGTCCCTGGTGATATAGATTCTGGCCCAAGCCGAAAGCGAATCTTTCCAGCAGCAAGCGGAAACGGGCAATCATGCGGGCTTGCTCGGCCAGTCCGAAGACTCGCGAAGCCACAGGTGGAAGAGCCCCGGGCGCCATAATGGTCCCGACCCCGACTCCCATGGTTCGCTCCCGCAAGCGGCGGCATCCAGCATAACCGCCAGGACATGCCGGTGCCTCGGCTTTAGCGCCCTGGCCGTGTCCACGAGACCATCACGATCCTCGTGCCGCGGCGGCGCCTGGCTTGCCAGCCCACGGGCTTCCTTGGCTCTTGACTTATGATTGTCCGTTCACTCAGACACGCCGCCGTCGCATCTGCACCGTGTCTTGCCCCGAGTAGTCGCCGGCGTGTTGGAAGAACCGATCCCCATCCGAGGCGTGTATGAATACCGTCACGGTATCGCACCTGCGAGGCTCTGCCACGTACGGGCGGCGGTCTCGGAGGATGGTCGGGACCCCCTTCTTCCTACTAGAGCATTCGGTGCCCGTCCGTCATGAAGACAACAAACGTCTGGACGGGGGTTTTGGAAGATCAGCCATTATCCCAGGTAGGCGCATCAAGCAAACCGGACACTCCAAGGAAAAGCAGATGCGTCGCACCCACAAACAATTTCTGCTCGCTTCTCCACATATCGTACTCGTCCTCGGCCTTGCCGCCCGTCATCAATGCCGAGGCCACTAACACCATTAGCATGGCCGGGCAAAAAGCTTCAACGGAATCTGCTAGCGGGATTCTTAGCTTCGATCTCTTTTCTTCTCCCACACTCCGGCTAGGTATCCGGGCGCCGAGAAACAAAGACGCCCTACTGAGTAATGCTCCCTTCTTCCGGAAATTGGCGCGGACAGTATTGCTCTTTCCATACTAGGCTGGCCATACTAGGCTGACCATACTTGGCTCGTCCTTGGCTTTTGGATGCACTGGAGGGCTCGTTCGGGGACGTCGGGATCGGTCGCAGGCCGTTGCGAGGATCCGACTTCCTTTGGATATGCGTACAATTCCAACCGTAGGGGCGAGAAAACCTCTCGCCGCCGATGGGTGTATGAAGGCTGAGGCGTCGAACGGACCTCGTGAACACATTCTGAACCTCAATTCGCCGAACCAGATCCGTGCGTGAGAGAGAAGACGTCGAGCTACCGGACGGCTTCGTCCATGGCCGCCCCCGCGGTCGTGCCCAGCTGCTGGGCTTCCCCGGAAGTATCGGATCCATTTGCCAAGACCGGGAAAGGTGGAGAGCCAGGCAGCGCCGCCTACTCCGAAGGACCGTAGCATCGCCCGGTTCGTCCCCACAATCATGGGGCGCAGATGGCGGCTGCACCCCGGTGGATGCGTACGGAAACGGCAATGCCTCGTGAGCCTTTTCGGAGATTGTCAGCATGAAGGCCAAGCCATGTTGAGCTTTTCGGTGATGGCAGTTCCGCGCTTCAGTTTTTCGTTGCTTGGAATAGCAGGGCGCGCCTGCCTGTTTGGACACTGGATTAGACCAGCCCCTGTACTGTGCTATCGCCCGCATGCATGCATCTAGTAAATGTAGAGGACACGAGAGGAAGTCACGGAGAACAGGCCGTCGCTGGTGCCTGCCGGACCAGAAAATCACACCCAATGGGCCGCCATCAGAATAAACATAAGTCCCGTCCTGAACATCATCTGCCCAGGCTGAAGGCTCGTCTCACAGCCCAAAGGATCTCGGCGGCGCGCGCCAGGGCGCCCGAGAGGGGCAAGAGATCTACACGCCAAGGCCGCCCACGGCATGACCCGGCAGCCGGACACGACGATACAAGACGAAATGCTCGGTCTGAGCCCATGGGCCATGGCGAATAGGGCCCCGAGGAAAAGCTCATCCAACTGCCAAGACAGGTCACGGCCTGGGCGCGCCGGACGAGCTGCCATCACCCAGGGTTCGAGTAAGGCCTTGCGTCAAGAGCAGGTGCGAGATTTTACCTCATGCTGATATCATGGCGCCAAGGAATCCAACACAGTCTCCACCGAGGACCGAGACTAGATCACGATCCGCCATTTGGAATCCGGACAGTGATCGCTACGAGGGGCAGCGAAGGATCTGGCCGGGCGCTTCCTTCACTGCCCGTCTCACTGCCCCGAAAATCCGCGTCACCGCTACGCCGGGTCCAGTTCCGACCCGCCAAGACATCCGGCCCACCCCAGTTCTTTCAGGCCCTTGATAGACGCTTGATCCCACTCGTATCCTCGCGCGCGTTCTTTTTCTTTTTTTTTCCCGCTTGCGCGATCTCTCGTACCCTGCAATGCCAAGACTTGGATTCATCGGTCCCTCTGACCACGAGGCTTTATAATGCGGAGGGCCTCATTGCACGCTGCGCCCCTTCGCTTTTTTTACTTCGCTGCATTTTGGTCTTGATGGTCTTGGCATGGCGGCCTGCCCCGGATATTCTTCTAAGGAATAACATTCGCTCCCTTCCGGCACCCCCGGCTTTCCTCAATGATAGCTGCAAGCCCGTGGCGGAACCTACCAATGGCCGACCGGGCTTTTAAACGTCTCCGCAGGTGGAGGGTCTCCCCTGGCTCGACTGCGGTTCCCTTCTTCTTCTTCCTGGCCCTGACCCTCGTACTATTCCTGGTCAAGATACCCATAATTCGGGTTCCAGTTAAGGTATTTAGGACCCACTTCCCCTTCAAGGCTCGTGAGGCATTGCCTTCGCTCTCGCTCTCACTCTCACTCTCACTTCCCCTCTATTGCAACTTTCTTCCCTTACGAGTAGCCAAATGGTTATAACCCGTCCTCTCAATGCTCATCCCATTGGCCATATTCATCTGGCTTCTGGTCACTAAATATCGTCAGGCACCTCCAAGGCCCGAAATCAACCTCGAGTATGCCACTTACAAAGGCCACACCCTCCACCATGGCGTTAACCAGTATCTCGGCATGCGGTATGCTGCTCCACCTCTGGACGACCTGAGATGGCGAGCGCCGAGGGACCCTCCTGTAGAGGACAAGGTCCAAGATGCGGGCGAGGTATGGACGCCGTCGCTGCCCACGAGGAACTTTCACTAACATGGCTGCTAGTTCGGCCCCGTCTGCTTGGGCGCGAAGCATCATAACTGGAACGGCGAGGCCGAGGACTGCCTCTTCGTCAACGTGTGGGCTCCCGAGGGCGCCAACGAGACTTCGAAGCTGCCAGTATGGCTGTATATTCAAGGAGGAGGTAAGGCGCGCTCGTCCCCGGCTTCAAGCCATTGAGTTTGTCTGGTCCCACGTGACTAAACCTTGCCGGCCAGGTTACAATGCAAACAGCAACGCCAACTATAACGGGTCAACTGTCGTCGACGAGTCGGGCGGGAACATTGTTTTTGTCAACTTCAACTACCGCGTCGGAATCTGGGGGTTCCTCGCCGACGAGCAAGTGAGAGAGGACGGGGACCTGAACGTCGGCCTGCTTGACCAGCGCCTCCTCCTCGAATGGGTCCAGAAACACATCTCCAAGGTACGTGGCGTCGAAAGCCCCGATGCGGATCCCCACGCTTACACGTGCCTTAGTTCGGCGGCGACCCCGACCACGTGGTCCTCCACGGGGTGTCCGCCGGCGCCGGCTCCGCTGCCCTGCACCTCACGGCGTACGAGGGTCGCGACGACAACCTCTTCGTCGGCGTCGCCTCCGAGTCAATGTTCATCCCGACGCACCCGCGGGTCGAGGACCTGGGCTGGCAGTTCAACGAGACGCTGGAGCGCGTCGGCTGCGACGATGCGGAGGAGCCCATGGCGTGCCTCCGCGGGAAGAGCAAGTCGAAGCTGCAGAACGTCGCGAACCTTCCCCAGCCGTATGCGAATCAGACCAGGTCGCCGAATTTCTACTGGACGCCGTGTGTGGACGGGGACTTGATTTGGGATTACCCGTCCGTGATGTTTGATTCGGGGAAGTTCATCAAAGTGCCGATGCTGATGGGGACATCGACCGATGGTGAGCCATCCCCCTTCCCTTCCCAAGGGACGAAGACCCGCGTGCTGACTTCTTCCGCAGAGGGCTCAACGTTTGCCGCCGACGCGAGCACCTCACTCGCCTTCACGTCCTTCATCCAGGACAACTACCCAGGCCTCACCGCCAACGACACGGAAGCCCTGCTGGAGCACTACCCCAAGCAGCCCCGCCTCCCGCGACACAACGCGTGGTACCCCTCTGCTAGCGCCGCCTACGGCGAATCCACCTTCATCTGCCCCAACAACCACATCCTCAACGCCACCGCGGGCGCGGGGCTCGCAAACGAGACGTGGGCCTACCGGTACAACGTCTGGGACGACGAGCACGAGGAGGCGGGCATCGGCGTCGAGCACACCTTTGACCGGCCCGCCATCCTGGGGCCGGACAATGTGAATTACGCGGCGGCGAGCTACTACACGTACAATGCGCCCGTTGTGCCGCTTGTCATGAACTATTACCTTTCGTTCGTGAGGACGCTCAACCCGAACCTTCTGAGGCTGGACGGCGCGCCGGAGTGGGGGAATTGGAGGGGTGGTGAGAGGTTGGTGGTTGAGCTGGGGGAGACGCAGATGGAGGTTGTGGATGAGGGGGAGAGGGAGAGGTGTGCGTTTTGGGAGGGGGTCGCGGGGAAGATGGAGCATTAGTGGGCTGTGAGTTGGTTGCATATCTGAGCGTTCTTGTTTGCATTTTGGGCATCTTGGTGTTTGGGAGGCTGTATATACCGAGTTCTTAGACTTTGATATGACGCATGTGTTATTCGTTGGAAGGAGAACATGTTTCCGAGTCCTAGTTGAATCATCGAATGCCGGATCATGTGCTGCTTTTTTTATTCGACACCAGCTCCGATGCAGATCTCAGTGGTATCATAACATGACCCTGGGGAACTCATGATAACGCTCCTGCTCTCTAGGGCCTTGTGGTCCACCTTGCGTCATGTATATGAGAGTACCCCTTCACGTCTGCTTCTTTAACTTTTCCCGGATCTCGATTCCAGTACCTAGCTCTCTAACCGCTGTCCTGCCCGAGTAGACGACAACTCCCCCTGTCAAGGCGGATCCCACCTCTCTTTGACCGGGCCTCGCGACGCTTGGGATCCTCGAGGGAGACGCTGTGTAGGCAGCCATCCATTTGCTATCTATTCTCTATCCCGAGGCTGTAACAGAGTGCTTTCACGGACGGCCGCGCCCCTGGAATTCTCGAAGAAGGGTGCCATCTCATTACAACCTCCCCACCGAGAATATACTTTCCTATCTACAATGACTCCCTCGAAGCGAGGCGACACTCCTCTTTCTCACACACTATACCATCCTCATCATTCCACGTACAACTGCAAGCTCAGGGAAGGCCACCCTATATCACGTAACCCTTGAACCATTTCTCCAGCCGAGAAACGCCCGGGACTCTCATGCTTTTGAGTGGAGATTAGTCGGAACGTGGGGGAAGCATATACTCATTTTCAACTGAACGTTTATCTAAGTCCGCGTTGACTGAGCATCTAAACGTTTCAAAGGATCAGCATCCTGAAAGGACGACGCTCCGATGCCACCCTCATGACCCAGTAGTTTGCTCCATCAACTCCAAAGCCAAGGGTCGTCGACAACAGCACACCACTCGCCAGTCAAGAAAGAACACCCCACGCGGCCATCTGCTCACCAGACCGCGGTCTCGCCTCTCACCCTTCCGAACACATCCACACGGTTCACTTCCGCCCATCCATAGCGCAAGCATTGCCAAGACAGGAAGGATTCGCACCACTTACACCCGGAATCAGAACGCAACGTAACATAACCAATCCTCTACAAATACTCAAACCTCTTCAAAGCGCACGCTCGAGACCTGTGATGAGGTTCCGCTGATGGCTAGGTTACTTCCTAGTCTCCTACTCTATACCCGAGTAAGTCGTCCGCGAGGTGACAATGGGCCCCGGGATTGACGATACGTGCCGGGTCTCACTCGGGCCCCTCCTTGGCTCCTCCCCCGCTCCTCTGTAGAAGGCCCGGGAGCTACCTTCTTGAAGTGCACTAGTCCTGCGGAAGGATTGCCAGAGAACACACGGATGCAACCCGGTTGCGCTGCCTCTATCAACAGAGGCCTTCCCTGAAGGGAAAACCTAACCCTACGAATGTCAGTCTGGATGATACTCTATGTGATCCGGCGACAGGCTGAAAGAATGCAAGACTTGACTCCGTCCCAAGTGCCCTTCTCGAAGCAGCCGGCCATCACACTTAACCCCGCTCTTCTATGCCACAGCGCGCACATGGCATATCATTCCCCGTGCATTCCTGTTGACGGCCTCGGCCCATCCCACCCTACCCTTCCCAAGGGTTCCTGATAGTCCCGACCCGAGACCCTCCCCGTACCCCTCCATCGCGAGGTCAGAGCGCAAGTCGGAAGAGCAACCCCAGTGATCGGGAGACCTCGGAAGCAACTCGCGGAGCGGGCAATTGTTTCCATGAAGAACGAAACAGTGACAACGGAAACTAAGCTCGAAAACACGGCGACGCGCCGAGGAAGTGGGATGGGAGCTCACCGGTGCGCCACGATGGGGGTCAACTGTGACGGCCGCGAGTGATTGTGACGAGAACCGCCGACAACGGAAGGCGACTGAGCCCGGCGCGAAGCAATGCCAGCTTCCCGTCAAAACCGACGTCTGGATCGGAGACGTGCGTGACAGGTCCATCCAGCAAAAGCAGACGGGCCACAACTTACAAGTTTCGAGGTAGAAAAACGCGTCCACGCAGCACTACAAGCCCCGGTGACGCCATCCACGCACCTAGATCCCCCTGCATCCGCAACGTATGCCTGTCTCCCCATCTCAGAGCGCCTTCCCGCATCCTCGCAGTCGCCCTTCACGCGTCAGCCCGTGACGTGACGGGCTGATGCGTGGGACAATAAGCGCAGGGCGGGCTCCCGCCGGGACTTGCCCGAGGGGTTTTGTCGATGGCTCGAGGCGCGTAGACACCGCGGAACCTGCATGTTTCCTCCTTTCAATATTGTTTGCGTGAATCGAGTCTCCGGGCTTGAAGCTGGGAACGCGCAGGACAATGGGACAATGGGAAAAACTGGCGCGGCTGGTCGGCGGTGAGTGATGCCTTGCCTCGGCTGCTCGCTTGCATTGTTTGATCTCGTCACCTCGACGATCGCTGCGTGGACTTAATGAGCAAGTCCCGTCGATCGTCCGCAGACGGCGATGCACGCAGCGACTCGGGCACCCGTAGCCTCAAGGGGCGCACGTCGTCGATCGATACGGGCCTCCGATGTCGCAAGCCTCTCAGTACCATGTCGTGTGCGAGAGGCAATCCGGAATTCCCTCCGCCACTCCTCTTCAGCCCTCCCGCCCGAAACCAGGACTCCCGACTCCCGGTCTCCGATCGCACCAATAACGGGGAACAAACTTTGATCGGCCCTTGCCTCGTACCTTGCACGCGTGTGCTTCCCACCACGCCCCCAGCCCCCTCACATCGGTGCAAGGAGTGCACCAAGAACTTCACCGCGAGATTCCCCCCCCGCGGACTCGCATCTGCAAGATGCAAGTGATGCCCCCACCCCGTCCGCACAGCCCGTGGAACACCAGCGGTCAGGGTACACGCGTCACAGCGCACCCCGGGACGCGGCGAGGGCAACGCATTATTGGCACGAAATTTTGCCCCGCGGGAACGAGATCTCGAGGAGCCCTGCGGTGGACTCGGAACGGACGGTGGCACATTGACGTTGGAGCCCGGTACCACCTACGTACGTCCCGAGTCACCCCAACTGGCACACGACACGGGTCCGAGGCAAGGTTTTGCCGGGAGGACACCATCACGGCCGTCACACAAGAGGGGCCGCTGGATTCAGCCGGTCGCGACTCTGGGATAGGAGGGGGCCGGCGCCCGCGTCCGCTTGCCTCCCGCCACCTGCCCCTCCGACTCACATTCCGCCGTGACGAGTCGTATACACTAAATGATGGGGGTACCGGCGAGGTTGAACTCGCCGGCCCTCCGGAGGCCCGCGCCGACAGACTGGCTACAGCGGCTGGGACTCACGGGGCACCGTGGCCCGCGGCCGTCCCTTGCACCCGCCACTGCCAACCCCCCGTATCCCGGAGAATCCCAGACGCGTGTTCCCTCTGGGATCGGGGGCCGGGAATACACTCATCGACATCGTCCCTCCTGCCTCTCACGCCCTCCCTCCACGCCTTGCATCCGTGAAACGGACGCAACGGTGACAGGAGATGCATGCCCGACCATCAGGACCATTCGCACAGGCGAACCGAGGGCGCAGACGAAAAGCAAAGCCAAACGGAGCCACAACAACCCCAGATGTGACGAGTATACCGAGTACGTAAAAACCCGGGCAAACGCCATACCCATGCACCAACGCCGGCTCCCCGGATAAGGACCCGGTTTGCTGGGAAGCGGTCGCGCTCCTGCAGGCGCAATCACCAGTCACCGACTTCTCAAAGGGCCCCTCCCCTCCCCTGCCCGCGCCACCCCGGTCCCCCGGCCCAGGATTTTTTCCTGATCCCGCCGCCCCGTGTGGTGCCATTGCCAATTGGGAATTGTTGTTCCTGCATGGAGGCTGGCGCCAGCCAGGAACGGGAGGCGATGCAACGCAGGTGAGGGGCGGGGTGGTACGCCGTCGTCGCCTCCCGTGCGGATCCGCCAGGAATCTTTTCCCGGTTGGGATTGCGGGATGGATGGATCTTCCCACCATGAGATGTTTTTTTTCTTTTCTTTTCCGTCTCGCCTTTGCCACTTGGTGGGCGGGGTCCTGTTCTGGTTCGTCGGTTTGATCCTTCTTTTTCCGTTTGGTGTTTGCCCGACGGGCCGCCCCAGATCTCTGCTTCTTTTTTCCCGCATCCTTCCCGTCGGCCGCTTCGGCGCCCCCCGTGCTTCTGGAGGTTCCGTTACTTTGGTCCGCTTCGGCCAGACTCCTTCGGGAGGACGTCCCGATCCAACGTGTCCCTGCGCGACGACCCGGGCCACCGGAGCATGGAGAATGGACCAGTACCACCAACCCATGAGTTACCGGGTCAAACCCTAGAGAGGACACGTTCTCCCGTGCTGTTTCTTCCGAGTCGTCTCCCCACAACTTACACTGTAGCGGCCTGAATGTGAGGTGATCGAACGCGCACAAGCTGCAGGAGCGTCGCCCACTGCAGGTACTTTAGGCAATCCAACCCTCCCACCTGCGGGTTGGCGGAGCACAACACCGACGCCCTCGGGACAGTCCCGCCGCACCTCGCAGCTGGGCGCGAGATATCGCGTGCTTGCAGAAGTAAACTTGCGCAGCCATGCATCGTACCAAATGGTCAATAGACACCGCCCCTCAGCCAGCTGGACTGGGAATAGCCGGCGGGGACTGACACGGCGTCTGACCGAGTGGGACAAAGTCGAGAAATGGCCCCATCGATTACGACACCTGACTGTGGGCGCCTGCAGTAAGGCCCCTCCCCAGCCTCCAACTGTGCAGTCCAGGCGAGCAAGAGCATCTCATCCACACCCCTCGCGTGCTCTAGCTCGGAAACAAGAGACCGCTCACCTTCCTTTTGCCCATCGGGACGTAGCAGAGCCGTGGGGCGTGCAAACTCCTTCGGGCTCGCCACATTCTCCCTCGCTGCCGGGTCCAACATGGACCGACGCGACTATTAGCCAGAATCGGGAAACGGGTTTTCAGCCCGCTATGGATGCTTTTATCTGCCCATATCAGATCTTCTCGAGCGTTCTGCGGGGCACTGTCAGCAGACTAACACCACTCTCCGGCCCCCAACGGAGGTCGGGCGTCCTCCTGCCTCATCGAGTCGTTACACCCAAAACGGCCGGTCACGGAACAAGACCGTGTCTCTGGGCCACTGGGACCTTGCCCAGGACCTCGCAGACACCATGGCCGTCGTATCACGAGCCCCGTCGCGGCCAATACGGGCGACAGCGCAGTGCCTTTTGCAACAGTCCCCATCAAAGCTGACGAGTAACAACGCCGCTTGCTTTTTCCCCAGCCTTGGGAACCCCTGCGCCACCCCTCGTCAATCCCGCTCATATCCCCAAGTCCAAGCCTCTTACACCGGGATATTGAACACTCATCACATTGTCCGCCCGGGGAGGAAGAGCGAGCCCAGCCCGGAAGTCGTCAAGGCCGACGCGGGCTCTGTCATATCTCACAACCCACCCAACGCTCGTCACCTTTCTCCCCTGCGCTGAAACGCACCGAGTAAGCCAACAAGCCGGCCCCGCAGACCCAGAGCCGGATGTGTCACAAGCTGTCTCTCCGACGGCATCTCGAGACGCAAAAGCAAGCAGGCATGCGCGGGGGGCAAAAGGATGACGCGGTCGACCTTCGGTGCAAAGCAACGATGGTGCATCCAGCGTTTCCTGTATCCGTCACCGATGAGCCGTTAGGCCTGATCTCGCGTGACACAGCGTGGCCCCCACCCCGCCCGCTCCCGCGCCATCGGGAGACATCAACCACCGTGATAGCCTCACCCCCGGACTATGTCCGTCCCGAACCTTAATCCAGGCCTCTCGTCGCTCTCGGGCCACTAACAGGCGCCGACCGCCCGCGTGGCCCTGTGCTCTGGCGGACAAGCAGCGTTTCAAAGTGACACCTGGATACCCTTCCCGTACACGGCGACACTAGCGCGCCGTCGCCGCGCCGGGCCAGGCGCGTCGGTCACCAAGACGGGGATCACGCACCTGCGCGGCGCAAACGCTTATTTCCCCCCACCATCCACGTAAAAGAATCTTGGCCTTTGGCGTCTCAGCGCCCTATCACGGAGCGTTGCCGACCTCGTGCCTCTGAATACCCCGTAAGAAGCGACGCGGGATGCCTCTCAAACGTTGGAAGAAGAATATCCCGCCTACCGAGCCCACGGAATGGGACGAGGCCCCCACATCTTAGGGTCCTTCTAGAAAGCCGCAGTCTTGGGAGAGGTGAGGCTTTTTCGTCCAAGTGCCGGCTGCCCTCCTGCAGGAACAGCAGCCAAAATTGGATTCCTCCATACCGGATTGGGGCTGTACGAGGTTATGCTCGGTAACAGATTACGACGTAATAATCGAGCATCCTCTTCTGCTCCGGACAGCCCGTAACGCGGCAGCACCCGTCCATTTCCGCTCGCCGAACCTGTGGGGTATCTTCAACCGTTTTTTATTCATTTGAGCACGGGCGTCTCGGACCCGAGATGACGAGGGATTTGCCCCCACCGACCATTATGTGCACCCCTTCCACCGCCTGTCGACAGCGGACCGCATCATCTCGGTTCCAGGAGAGGGAGACGAGACGATGCATCGTCGCTGAAGTCGACAGTCTTCTCGAACACTCGCTCGGTGGGGCGAACCGGGACCGAAATATCACTCCCGTCGGTCATGCCGCAGCATCGTCGCATCTCTGCGGGGGCCGCAACCGGGGAAGCGAGCCCGGCCGGAGGCCCGGCGGGGCGCGCCCTCAGAGCTTCACAATCTTGGGAATTTGCTCGTCCCTGGAATCCATAGTGTCCATTACCTCGTACAGAGAGATTACGACGCGCCACGGCAGTCTTCCGTAGCTCCCGCGGCGCCGCATCGCTGGGAAAAAACGGGGTCGTCGGACCCTTCCAGCATGCCGTGCCACGGCCAAGACACCTGTCCGACCCGGCGCCGGTAGTGAGTCTGTGGGCCAGGGGGGGACGGTGTGCCGAGTTCCAACCCATCGGTTTCCTCGCGTGTTCTAACTTGTTCAAGGGTCCGCGACACGCGGGTCACATTGTACCCGGCCTCAGAAGCCAGGACGGCGGCCGAGCACCAAGCGAATGTACCTCGCGCTATCAATGCACGCGCACTTCGTTTGAATTGCCGTATCGCCGACTTCGCTCGAAACCAGCGTCCGGTCGCCGAAACGAATTCAATGATCGGCAACGACTTGCGCTACCCTGATGGATCCGGGAGCGTCCTGTCCGGTCCCCGAAACCCCACGCTACCTGTAGGCGATGACCGGTCGAGTGTGTTGTCATAGCGCTCGAGACAAACCTGTCGGCCGAGAGACTCCTCGTCAACCAATCCCACACCCCCTGCCAACCCCGTCGTCGAGATGAAGCATGACGGCCGTGGAGAGACCTTCGGGATCCCCGTGATCCCAATCTGCCCTGGTTGGACCACCGAATGCCACTCGGACCCATTGTGGATAGAGCTTTCCCCACGCTCCGATAGTTTGATAACGATGGGCCCTTGCCGGCCCGCAGGACGGAGCGCCTTCTAGACCGTTGTGGGAATAGTTCATGTCCGCACCACCGGTCCATCAAGGCCACTCCCCCGGTCCCTCCCACGGGCCTTCCAACCCTGGCCGACTGTGGGGTTTCGTGCTGCAGGCCGCCGAGACGGGAAGGAGTGGCCCGGCCCAGACCCCTGCCTAGCCTCTGGCAGGCAGGGTCTGACGAGCCAAGGACAGGGGGGTACGGCTCCCCGAGCGTGGGCCCGCCGGGGGCTCACCCCTTGTCCGGAGATGGCAGGTGATTACCAGGGCGGCGTCAGTCGACTGGGGCGCTCGTATCGTGCCATTGCGCTCCGCCCGATGACACTGAAGTCTTCTCGAAGGTCCCGCGGGCATGGCCCAGGGAAAAGGGTGCAATCTCCCTCTTTCTTGGGTGCGGTGATGAGGTCGCATTGTCCCATCTCGCGTGTGGTATTTCTCCGAGACTGAGAATGGGGCTTGGGTGTTTCGGCGTTCTTGAGCTGAGGCCTTCGCTACCGCTGGAAATTGTGGGCGGCGGCGGGCGCGGATTTGGGGCTGCACCGACCGCAGAAGTGCTCGAGCACGTGCCTTGTCTCACTGGACTGCCGCATTTCCAGGTGCCCCGGCTAGTGGGCGCTGGCGCCCACGGGATCGTCAGTCCGCACTCTCACTCGACTGGGGGCCCACTGATTGCCGCTATCTATCCGCTCCAACATTGCTTTTCCCACCGGGGCGCTGGCGTCCCCCACGACAAACCCTGCTACTACTAGGCACGCCACTCGCCTCTCTCGCTGCTCATCCTAACGACGGCAAGTGGAGAGGAGCCCTAATGCTGGGGACTTTGTTAGTGCGGGCAGTTTCGGGTGCTGCTTGCGAGCTTCCCTTCGCCTTGAGTACTCCGTGTTCCTACGACGGAGTTCATCCTTCGCGGTGCCGTCTGGTACTCGTCCCAAGGGAGAATAAACAAGCTCGTGCGCTCGGTTACGGGTCCTTCCACACGGCAAGCCACACTGTATGCATCATTGGGGTCCCGAACCCATGTGCGAACCAACCGCTCCTGCAAGGGCGACCGGGGAACGAGATCCCGGCCCAAGCACCGCGGGCGGGGTCGACAAGAGGAAGCTTGACGACAAACTTACCCACCCTGGATCCCACAGCAGGGAGTACAAAGTTGCCAGCGTGGAGCACCGGTACCACGCTACTCCGCAAGCCCAGGGCGCTGAAACCCGCCTGGCGAACCGGCGCTCCCCAGTGGCGAACCGCGGTGGCCGCGATGATGTTATTGATCACTTTTTACGGTACCATTCGGTCTTGACCCAGCGTGTCATGCGATCACCGTGGCTCCTTGCCTCGCCGGTGAGAGGAAAACTCTTCGCTCGCTTGTGTCTTCCTTGTCAGAGGAGATGGAGTCTGTGGATATGTCGAGAAACCAGAGATAGAGAGGTACGAACTACGACTGGAGTCTCTCCGACGTCGTTCTCGGCCGGACGCTAAGCAAGGTCCGCGGCCGCGGCCTCTTCCGCCGCCTTCATCCCAAAAATACCAACACGCTCACCTGTCGATAGAGCGCGTCAGGCCACCCTAGCGCTTTCTCCGCAGAGAACAAGACCTGGGTCCCTTGTGAGCGACAGTGTCATCGCGGACGCGGTAATGGCGGTGGGAGCCGGCGGAGGACTCGAGCGGGCGGTGGTGTCTCCAAGCAAGGGTCTATCCCATCACATCTCCGAAAACGCCGCATTCGCTGACCGCCTTCCCAAAGGAAGGTGCCATCAATGCAGGTACCAGATCGAATTGGCCCCCAGCCGCACGGTACCTATCCGCATCGGGACACTGGAGTTTCCGGCCAGGCACTGTACGGGGTACAAGCACAAGGGGCCAGAATGCAGGAACGGCCGGAGTACATGTACTCGAGCGCGCCCATTCAGGTAGGAGTCCCAGGGATCGTCCGGGATCGTGCCAGGAACGGCCGGAGTACATGTACTCGAGCGCGCCCATTCAGGTAGGAGTCCCAGGGATCGTCCGGGATCGTGCCAGGAACGGCCGAGGAAGGGGCGCCGGCAAAATAGAGTACCCACGCCAATTTGGCCCGGGTGGGTCTGAGCACTTCTCGTCTCCGGCCGGCTCGACAGGGTTGGTGAGGCGGACAAGAGGGAAAGCTGGGATCGCTGGAGAGAGCGAGCCTCGGACACGCCCCGTTGCTAGCGCACTAGGCAAATAAGGAATCCGGGGCACGAGGCGTATACGTACCGCGGCCTTCGTAATCTGTGAGGCAGCGCCGGGTCACCGTTGGCTCGCCTCGTACGGAGTACGGTCGCATTGGCTGGCGGAGGGAGAGGGCCGATCCATCCAGACGGGAACGTCGCCGGCCGCGCCCAGCAAACCCCCAGAGGGGAATTGAGATCCCTGTGCTGTCGCATCAATGCCGTTCCCACGTCAATGAGGCGGTCGCCAAATCACAAGCCTTGCCGCAACCAGGGTGCGTTCCCGGCAGATGTTGCTCCGCCGGTCGCCGAAGCCATAGAGACGAAGGCTCAGCGAGAACTCCTCTGTCGGCGTATTTGCCGAGACTGGTGGTGGAACGACGCCCTCCCGAACCTCACGCTTGGGGCTTGTGACATGTTACGAAATATTCCGCAATAGGACGAGGCTCTCGGACTAGTTTAGTTCGCGCGAACCCAGACTCACCTGAGGGAGGGTCCAGCTGCTGGAAAGTGGTGGTGGGGGAGATTCGGATACACCAAGGCCGCGGGCGCGGCGGCTCTCAGCCGGCGCGCCTTGCCTAGCTAGCCTCATCCCGAAGAGACGGCGCCGCGGTAGTGGCTCATCCTTTCGCCGAAGAGGGTGTGCGTGCCCCGGGTGGCCTGGCGCCTTTTTGGCTAGAGCCAACTGCTCGAAACAGGCAAGCCCGCGCGTTCTCAGCCGTGGCCCGCTAGTACGGATAGTCGTTTCGCAATCCAGCTACCTGAATAGGCATGGCTCCGCCATTGATTGCGAGTTTCTCGTCAGATCTCATTCCTACAGAAATAGCGTTGAAGCTGAGAAGGGCAGGCGCAGGAAATCGCTATTCCGCAGTACTTGAACGAAGTGCCATCGGTTGGGGACTATTGGCGGCCGAGCAGAGACCTTTGGCCGGGCACGGTACGAAAACGCACCATGTCCGTATTCGGGTGGTGGAAGCTAAAATCGGATGTGTAACCTCCGGCAAACCGTCGTGGAGCATGGGAACCCTGGCTTACCGGAGAATGGGGTCCGCCAGAAGCGGCTTAGCTCGTAGCGGGGACCCTCAAGTTTCTCGCTGATCCCTGCGTCCCGGCGCCCGTGCCCTATTTCTGGTTGGTCGGGCCTCGGGCTGCGCCTGGGCCCGGATGTACCATTGCAATCGCCACGCGTTAGGGCCTCTGAGGGCGGGATTTCTTGAGTCGTCCGGGCCTCTTGTTGGTCCTGATGGTGGCGGGCAGGTTGGAGCGGCGCTGCGGGCATGATCAGTGGGGTTGGCGATCTTCCCGCAGAGCCAAGGAAGCCTCGTATGAAGCAGGTACTTGGCAGGTGTACACGTGCCTTTTTTGTTATTGATACGATACTACTGAATTGGGAATTGGCGATGTACGGTGATCGACTGCAGCTCGTGTTAAACAGCGATCTCCAGAGTCGCCCTTCCTCCTCGTGATGATCAGACTCTTGTTGTCTTTGTTTTGGAGGAACGCCTGTATCCCCACCTTGACCAAGCTATTCGTTTCTGCTGGCAGCTTTGATATGGGGAAGGGACCCACGATAATTACGATACAGAGGCGGTGACAGGATTCGGGATCCCAACGTCGCATTGATACGACGCCGTTGAGACCCAGCGGTAAGGTGAGCTATCGGACATGACTCTCTTTCCAACTCCAGCGCAAGTCGGCGTCCGATATCCGGCGGAAGAATACCCCGGTACGGACCCTGAAGGCCACCAGATGGCGAGATCCGGTGGGGTCCACTCGAGGCCTTTTCGAGCAGGGGTGCAGGACGGGACACCAAACCCAGACACGCCTGCCCCCGGAACGCTAGGGACGCTCCCGCGGGCCCAGTTTGGCCGGGGGGGCTCTCCTCCAACCCTTGCGAAATAACGTCCTCGAGGCCGCCGCCCCGCCGGATTGCTACCTCGCTTCCCAAGCCCAAGGACATGGCTTGTAAACCCATGCCTCGCCCCGCGGGCCTAGTCCGCTTCCGGCCGGGCTCCTCCTTGACAAATTCGCTGTGTCGAGAGTCTTGTCTTGGTTCTGCAGGGATCGGGCGGGACGCCGCCAGAGGGACTTATTGGCAGACCGGCGGGTCGGGAGAGGAATCCTGCTGCTCGCCCCACGGGTCCCACGACGCTATTGCCACCGCTACGGTTTTTTGGTTCGAAGTGGCTCCCGGGTATCCGTCCGCGATCCGTAGCGTCGTGGGACCGAAGATCGGGGGTGGCTTGCGGCCTCATCGATGCGCCCGGCTTTTGTCCCCCGCGAAGGTGAAGGTGTGTACTTGGACGGTATGAAGTATTACGCACAGACCGAAGGGGAAACGGAGTACTTCGCACAAGTACTTGGGAGGGAGGGGAACACAAGATTTCAATCCCCTGCCTCGAGTCCGAGGCAGCTCAGGCCCTGAGATACATGCCCGGCATATCCATTGAATGGGAACTCGTTTGCTAACAGAGGGCCGATTTGCTTCTTGCATGTGATGGATTTGCCCTGCGAGGGGCGATTTACGGCCCTTGCATGAAGGAACAGGGGCGGTCACAATCAATCACCCCGCTCAAGCTCGGATACTACAGTGTACGGAGTACAAGAGATACACCATCGCGCCCTCCACAAAACATGGGCCCCTCCACCGCCTTTACCTGCGGGCGGGCTTTTAGCTCCAGACCGCTCAGGCCGCCTCGGTTGCACATGTCGAGTTGTGCGCGTCGGTCTCGAATCACATTCTTGTGGAGCCGGGCCCCGCCCGCAGGAAGAGGAATCAGACGAACGCAAGGCACGGTGACATAAAGCCTGCGCCTAGCGCACAGCTTTTATGCAGCGCTAGTGTCTCAGGTTCAACACAACCCCGTTCGGCGCCACTTCCACCTTTGGAACCGCCCGCATCGGGATCGAACCGTCCATGAGAGAGAGTGAGTGAGGACTGGCACTGTCGGCCTGTCTCTCCACCGCTGTCATCTGTGTCATTCGAGTGCTCGGCCGTTGGGGGCTGTTTCCCGGGCCGAGAGGGTCTGGCTGGCAGGAACGGGTTTCGCTTGTGACCCGATTCTTTGGTTCCGTCATGTCGCCCGCGGCCCATTTTTTCTGTTAACCACTCTTCTTATGCTTATCCGTATCGTCCTCCCGTCTAATTACTCTGGAGGCCGTCGATGGGGGGGGGCAAAGACACCTCGAAGAAATTACGAGACCCAGCCGGTGGCTGTGTTCTATTTGCGGTATGCAGCCACTGACGACAATAAACTCGATCGATCGATTGAGTCTACTTGTAAGTCGCGAAGGGATCATGGGAGTAACGGGCGGCCAATACCCGCGCTCACCCGTCTCACTAAACCGGCTAATGCGGGGGAGGCGACGCTGGTCTTGAACCGCTGTCTCAGACCAGCCGCTTCCCGTTCCCATGTCTTTGGGCAGCGATGGAGTCGAAGTTGTTCGACACCGAGTCCCCACCAACGTCATCTCGCCTGTGTTTCTGGCTTAACGGTCTCATACAAATTGCTTCTCGAAAGACTGGAAGGGTTGCACCGCGCTAGGGCCCTGCGAACCACGGATACTCATACTGTGCGGCATATTGGTTCCCGGCCCCCGGTGCGACGCTGTGGTGCGGAGGCGAAGTCCGGGCGATGGGTACTATTCGGCCTTATTACTGTGATATTGATACACACCATTGATACACACCATGCAACGAAAAATGGGCTTCTCTGGCCTGAGCGTCGCTTGGTGTCGTCGGCCTCGGTTCTTGGATCAGCCCATCGACGATTCCTTGGACGGAACGAAAATGTGGAGGGAACGGGCACCAAGGGAACGCGACGTGACATCGGGCGAGACGCAGGTTCAAGCATCATGGGGTATCGGCGGAGGGCCAGGAACCGTTAGCATACGCGAGCTGCATGCAAGTGTCGTCGCATCGACGCAGGCGAAGGACCGACTCTCCGCATTTTCGCGGACGCGTCCCTTCCGAGAAGAACTGCCGCCCTGAGAGTCTGGGGAAGCTCACGTAGGAGCGCTGCAGGTTCTTGCCTCTCTCAGCTCCTGGGAGCGGCGAGGCCGGGTAATCCCTCCACCGCCCTTGAGGGGAATACGACGTAGGTTGCGGCCCGACCTCGGCTACGAACTTATCCAAGATGGCGTCTGATGATGGCTCGTGCCCTTGGGTTGGTACATGTCTTTGTCCCGCTCCCCTCACTCTCGTACTCGTAATCTCATCGCGTCGTGCGATGTGGGAGGGGGACTAACTAAACTAACATGGCGTGGAGGTCGCAATACGAGCCGAGCGACGGGGTCAGCAAGGTGGAGGGTGGCGCAAGAGTCGCAACCCGCAGCAAGCACTAACGACCGCGCGGACCGACTGACGCTAGGGCTTGCTGGGAGACCTTGGGCGCGCGCGGGGCATCCTGAATCCATCGTGGAGGCGAGCCGCCTCCGTCGTTTGAGGATGGGAAGGCGCCAAACCCAAGGAAGTTAGGGACTAATACGAAGCGAAGCTGACGAGCCACTTGTACATACTCAGAAATACATCTCGCTATGACGAATTATATTGGCTCAGCCCGCCGTGATGTCACTAGCTGCGAGCCATGGTAGACGCCCCGCCAACTTCTCGCTGTTGTGATGGAGGAGGGGTTGATATTTCGAGCTCGGATCAGCTTGTAGCGCTGAAGGCGCCCGTGATTGTATCTCCGCAGGTGGCTTCGTCCAATGTTGGCACAGACCCCGTCAAAGACGCTCGGTCATGTGTCTCCCTGGGGGAATGGTTGCGCGAACGCCTGCCTTGAGCTGTCAATTGGCGGTATCGTCGAGCCTGTGAGAACATCTCGGGCGTCTGCTCCTCCAGTCAGACCGGTCAGACGCTGAGAATGTGCCCTCGAGCACACCGCGATTGGCCACCACCGCTGCTGAGCGGAAGCGACACGTTCGAAATACAGTCGGGATGGTGTGTCCACCGTACTGTGTGCCGCTTGTTTATGCGGGCTCGCACAACCAAAGTTGCACACCACCATTACGCAAGCTCGGCGAATAAAACAACGCAGAAAGCGCTTGGACGCATCTATTTGTGTTCCCAGTCTTGCACAAAACCTGTCATTGGCAGAATAATGAAACCGGCGCGACTAGTTCACAACTACGCAATATCGGCGGGGCACCCGCTCTCGAGATGAAAAAGCCCCACAGGTACGAGACTTGTGGAAGCACCCGAGTTGTTATTCTTGGAACGCGGGACACAGTTCTGGGGCCGGCGCCCGCTGCTGGAAGTTTCGATTGGAAAGCTGGTGTCTGTCCTCGGACGTGTCCAGATTAAATCCGCTTCCCGAGCATGAACGGATATGCCTCTTGCGCAGCCCGTTCCCGCGGGTTTAATCTCCGCGTCCCAGGTTTTGACCTTCCAGACAGAAAATGGAAACGCAGGTTGCTCCGCCAGGTACCCGAGTATAAGGCATTGCGGAGGAGCCCTGGATGCCGTCATTCATGCCTCGGGCGGATCGTCGCTCGGGTGCATGAGCGGATTTGCCGCCGTTTCGCACATCTCGGGGATTTTCCCCTTCGTGGTGGGTGGGCCAGTTCCTGGGTAGACTGAGTGATCGACCTATGAGGAGATGGAAGCGAATATAGCCCAACCCATCGCGCCAGCGCCAAAGGGAGTGGGTAACGGGGGACTTTGGAGAAGGCATCAAGTGGGCTCGAGACCAAGCGGGAAACGCCTTGACAAGTGTGATATCATCGATTTACACTCGCTCCGTGTGACGGCGGCACGGGTGGTGTTGAAGAGGCAGCCATTCTTGATCCCGTCTTACTCGTGCCTGACATACGAAGTCGCAACCGACATATGGCTGTCGTGACTGGACGGCACGGGAGTGCGACGTGACGGAAACGGGCGAATGGCTCGCTCAAGACGCAGCAAGCGGACCCGAGGGTTTAGCCTGCCCGCGCCATGTTGACACACTACGCTAGAGACGCGATTGACTGGTCTGTAACCGAATACATGTGCTGGCTGCCCCAATACTCGTAGGGTTCCTCCCATGAGTGATATGCCATGTTCTGCTCGCGGGTGCAGCATCGCCTGGGGATTCAATAATGCCCGAGTTGTTTAGGTTGAATAGGACCAAGCGTCTCTACCGCGTACGACACCTAAACTCATCGGGACTGCATGTGGACGTGATAAGTGATACCGCGCGACATGTGTCGAAAGAGGGCCGTGGTCGTGTGTGTGGCATGGACTCTCCCCACTCGGGGCGCACTTGACCCAGGACGGCAAGCGCCCCAGCGCCTCGATCGTCGAGAGTGATGAGCCTGGCTTCATGCAGCTCGAGCGCTCAGGTCCGGTGCACGTCGTTTAGACCAAGGAACGCGACTAACACTGCCTGGGAGGCCTGAGAAGGCAGGTGCTCAAGCAGACATTGGACCACCGGAGGACCGAACCGTCCAATGAATGCATTGCGGGCGAGCATTGCATATCTCGCCGCGTATTCGTGCATCCTTAGCACCTTCCCTCGCCCGGCGAGGTATCGAGGCCTCTCTCTACCACACACGAGAGCCACACTTCATGTTCCCACCTCGCCCTGGCTTCATCCTCGGGTCACCTCTGACCGCTCCCGTCCGACGATAAGTGATGGTGCAACGACTCTTCCACCAGCTGGGATCGCCGCCTGTCCTGCCGTGCCGGGAACGGAAGCTTTCGTGTGGGAGAGAGGATCCGGGTACGGTACTCCGTATATGCGTGCGGTAATTCACACGTGGTACAGCATCCCCCCCCCCGCCCCGGTACATCTTGCAGTGTGTATCCGATGCTGGGAGACAGACTCGAGGGTGGATGGGGACGCTGGGCGGTCGGTGACTGCGCCTTCCACTTCCACCCCAGTGTGGGTGGGGTCGTGACGGAGCGCAAAGTACCCCGGTCGACACCAAGTAACCCCGTACCTGCAACCCTGCCACAGGCATTACGACCAAATCCTCCAGTGTGGATACGGGGCACGCTCCGGAGGGACTTCCCAGATTCTGAACCACCCGGCCACGCCCCCCACCCACACCCACGCCCCCCCGGCTGGCGCACGAGTGGGGCCCAGCTCGCGGTCCAGGGGGGGTGAAGCTTGCCTCCACCTCCGCCGTCCCCTCGCGTCGGTGGTCTGTCTCACCCCTCCACCCCTTCGCAAAGGCTAACATGGGTCAAGCCAGGACTTCCGGGTACAAGGGTGTGGGCGGGACTTGCAGGGATCCCGCTTGGGGCCCTGGCGGAGGGAGACGAAAGCTCCCGTCACCACGTCCAAGGCGATACTTTATCTTGACTGAGTGCCCATGGCATCCCGGACCTTCTTTTTCGCTTCTCTCGTACATATCTTGAAGGGTCCCCTCACCACCGACGTTCTTTTCCCTCCTTTCTGCCATACACCGACGGCTGTCGACACTGGTGCTTTCGTGGTTGTCTTTCCTGTTCATCCCGTCTCGGCTTCTCCATTTCGTGCCTCGGATCACCTTGCCTGAGATCACTCTCAAGCTGCCCGTCCTTACTAGCAACACGCAAACCCCCCATCTTCGCTGACCGACGATTGATTCACCGGTTCCTCGGGACGAAGTCCATGTACAACATCACTATCCGAGCCACAGCCACTCTATAGACAGACTCATCCCCGCGGGTTGTCTGCCGTCCACTCTTTGCTAAAGAAGCTGAACCCCACCGTCTTTTGGCCATCTGCCACTTCCACGATCACCACGAACTGCACGACGCCTGTATACTACCAGCGCACCCAATATACTTAATCTATAACACCACAAACCACAGTCGATTTAGCTACGAACTCGGTAGGTTCTCCGGCGCCTTGGCCCCAATGCTTGGGACATACTGGGAGCGCAATGACTGACCGAGGTCCTACCTCCCATAGACTAAGACGCAATGGATCCCACAATGATGACCGCCCAGGCCATTGCGCAAGCACCCTGCTACTTCTTCAACCCCGACACCAAGCACGACGGGAGGCAACACGGCCACTTCCACCCCGGCATGCAACAGATGATGTACCCTACCGTGCCCACGCTGCCCTCGACGCCCATGTACTCGAGGCCCAACTCGGCGTGCTCGCAGCCCCAGGCGCAGCCCCTCCACAACGCGCAAGGCGCCGTCATGACGCCCATGGCCTCGCCCCAGTCCTTCCCCCAGAAGCCCACCATCATGGTCGAGACGGAGGTCAGGGACGACATGTACTACCCGTCCACGCCGCCTCTGTCAACGTCCGGCAGCGCGGTCGGTAGCCCCAACAGCTGCGATGTTCTCCAGACCCCCATGAACCCCATGTTCTCCGGCCTTGACGGCATGGGGGGCATCAAGGACGCGTTCCAGCCCGCCGCCAGCTTTGCCGTTGACTTTGCGAAGGCTGCTTCCCCGCCTCTATCGCCTGGTAAGCATTTCTTTTTTTTCTTAATTGCTTTTTTTGTCTGGTCTCCAGTCGAGAGGGAGAGCGATGGCCATTTGTGAGACTTTCGGGGACACCCTGAAGCTTAGTGGCCATTTCGGGGTTCGGACGGGCCTCCAGCGGCGTACCCCTGCTCGTGCCCCTCCAGCTCGTTGTGTGCCAACTTTTGGCAGCGCCGCACCCTCAAAAATTCCCACGCTAACGCAAATTGGCAGTGTACCTGCCCCAGGCGCAAACCTCCGAACCTGCCTTCACGGATTTCACGGATTCCGCCAGCCTTTTCTCTTCCGCGTGCCCGTCTCTCTCCCCCTCCCCCTCACACTACGCCAGGTCCGTCTCATCGGAGCAGGACGTTGATTTTTGCGACCCGCGGAATCTGACCGTCGGCCTCAACCCCGCTCTTGCCCTTGACTTCTCGGGACTTTCCGACGAGGAAGGCAAGGTCGACTCTCCCGCGAACGCCTCTGTCACGCCGACCTTCAACTTTGCCGTTGCCGTGCCTGAGGACCTTCCTCCGTTCGAGGACTCGCCTGACCTTGAGCCCGAGTCTGACTTCGCCGGCTTGGTGCACATTGACCAAGTGACCGCTCCCGAAGGTGGACGCCCTCGCGCCTGCACTGGCTCCAGCGTCGTCTCGTTCGGTCACGGCAGCTTCATCACCGACGACGAGCTGAACTTCCACGAGAGCGAGACGTTCCCGTTCCCCTCTCTTCCCAGCCCCGTCGACTCTGCCGCTGCCAGCGACTCCCACCGTGACAAGCGGGCGAGGAAGTCTCCCAGCCCTGTCCAGGACGCGCCCACGATGCCTTCGGGTAACACCGTCGCGACGACGGCCGAGTCGGGCAGCCCCGAGCGGGAGTCGCCCGAGCACAACGACTCCAGCGCCGCGGCGGAGAGCAAGAGCTCCTCGAGCTCCGAGACCGCCAGCGTCATCAACCCCGCGCCCGCCAACCGCCGGGGCCGCAAGCAGTCTCTCACCGAGGACCCCAGCAAGACCTTCGTGTGCGAGCTCTGCAGCCGGAGGTTCCGCCGGCAGGAGCACCTCAAGAGGCACTACAGGTCGCTCCACACGCAGGACAAGCCGTTCGAGTGCACCGACTGCGGCAAGAAGTTCTCGCGGAGCGACAACCTCGCGCAGCACGCGCGGACCCACGGCAGCGGGGCCATCGTCATGGACCTGATCGAGGACGCCGACGCGGCGGCCATGTACAACCCGGGGCTCATGGCGGGCGACGACTACCAGGACCTGGGCAAGGTGCTCTTCCAGGTCGCGGCCGACATGCCCGGGAGCTCGACGGACGGGTCGTCCGAGGACGAGGCGAGCGGCAAGAAGAAGAGGAAGCGATCCGGGTAGACGCCCTCTCTCTCTGACTCATCCAGGCACGGCCATCCACACAAATCAAGTGTCGAGCTCCGGGGACGTCGCGCTCGGCACATGCCTGTCACGACTTGACGAATTTGAAATTTCTAACGACCATCATGCGGGTCGCTAAGACCGGCCGGGGCGGGTTTCGGTGGGGGTAGTTGGCGAGATTTCAAACTAGATCAGCCAACTGCCCTCAGCAACGGGAAGCAGAGATCCTCAGATCTCTGCTACCGTCTGCATTTTCTTCACTTCTCATCACAAGTCTTGTATACCAACTTATTTTACCCTTTTCCACCATAGACATCTTTTCACCCCCGCCCTTCATCGTACACCCGCATGGTGAAGAACCACGCATTGCGCATCGCAAAACATCAAAAGTTGTTTTAATTGTTTTTATCGAGATTCGGGGGGTCAAAGAAAGGCAACAGGACACGAGGCGAAGAGAAATACTACGGGAGGGCTCGCCCGAGCACAGAAGGGAAAACTGAGAAACGGCGCTGTTACGGTTGATTTTCTTTTCTTTATTCCTGATTTTATGTCTCGATCTCTCGGAGACTTTTGGCAAGGGGGGCGATCAAACGGGGTTCAATGTTTTTGTCTGTTTCTAGTACACAGATTTGGAGAGAGCGTTTTCGTTTCGTTTGGCTCGGGGGATATCTCGGGGGAAGGAAATCGGGAATGGGTTTCCCGGGGATTTTGGGATTTTCGGTGTTCCTTTCGCCGCTACATAACATACTCTTTATTAGTTTAGGTTGATGTGCTCTTGATGAGGTTGGTGAGGGGAGGCTGGTTTTCTTCCTCTTGCTGGTTTTGTCGGTAGAGTACAATTCACACTTTTGATTCTTTCATCCAACTTGATGTTCCTAATGCAGTGATTGGTATCTTGTGAATTGCAGAGATGATCCGAGAGTGTTTTATGACATTGATGGGTATAAAGGATTGATGCGCGTATCAGGGACGTGTAAACCTGCCGGTGAGTCATGGAATTTCTCCATGGCCACAGCTTGTCATGTTTCTCTCGCTAACCTTGCGTTTTGTAGTCTGCTCTGTTCGGGTGGTTTGTGAAGAGAGGTGTGGTTATGGTGGGGTCCCGAGTAAGTGGGACAAGACCAGCACCGAAATCTCTAGCTCAGCAGGAGGGCTCACTTCGAGTGAGCTTCTTCCCCGTGAACCTATGTTCTAGCCCAACCGAATTTTGTGAACATACCCCACGGAAGGCATCAAAGCGACCTTCTCCGATTTCTAGCACGGGCAAAGGCTCCTCAATTGACCCTCGCAAACTTCCACCACCCTCAATGCCGAAATCCAGGCAGACCCCGCCACGGGGAACCAGCGCCATGCCGTCCCTCAACGTCATCGCCCTCATCTCGGGCGGCAAGGACAGCTTCTTCTCCGTCCTCCACTGCCTCCGGCACACACACAACGTCGTCGCCCTCGCGAACCTGCACTCGGGGACCGACGCGGTCCTCGAGGTCCTCGACCCCGCGTCCTCCCCGCGCGAGGTCCGCCCCGCGCCCGAGGACGCCGACCTCAACAGCTTCATGTACCAGACCGTCGGGCACGGCGTTATTCCGCTTTATGCCGCCGCGACGGGGCTGCCGGTTTACAGGCGGGGTATCACGGGGAGCGCGGCGCAGAGCGGGCGGGACTACGACGGGGGAGCGGCAGGGAGTGAGAGCGACGAGGCGGAGTCCATGACGGATCTCCTGAGGGGCGTCATGGAGCGGCATCCGGAGGCAGACGCGGTTTGCGCGGGCGCGATCCTGAGTACCTACCAACGGACGAGAGTCGAGTCTGTGGCTCTGAGGCTGGGGCTCACGCCCCTTGCGTACTTGTGGAAGTACCCCTCCCTCCCATTCCCGACGGGCGACGACGCGCAGCTGCTCCGGGACATGGCGGCCACGGGGCTCGACGCGCGAATCATCAAGGTCGCGAGCGCGGGGCTGGACGAGGGCATGCTATGGGAGAGGATCAGCTCTGAGCGGGGCATCGCGAGGGCGCGGAAGGGCCTAAGGTTCTTCGGCGGGGATGAGGGGGCTGTGCTGGGGGAGGGGGGCGAGTTTGAGACTGTTGTGGTGGATGGGCCGGCTGCGCTATTTAGGGGGAGGGTGGTTGTTGGGGAGGAGGCGAGGGAGGTTGTGAATGAAGGGGGTGGGTGTTCGTGGTTGAGGTTCAAGGAGGCGCGGGTGGAGATGAAGGAGGACGGGGGTGAGGAGGGTGAGGCTCGGGTACCGGACTTGTTGGATTCCAAGTTTGCGTCGATATTGGAGGTCCTCGAGGGGTCTACGGAGGAAGGAGAGTTGACAGCCGATGGACATCGTCTACGGCCGGGGGCTCTAAGGTTTTTGTCACGAGAAGACGATGACACCAGCACGAGTAGGGAAGAAAGGCACTGGGGGTGCCTTGCCGATCCGAACAATCTAGGAACAACGGTCGAAGACGAGGCCAAGTCCGCCATGGACCAGGTGGCCGCCTACATCCAACCCCACTCGCCCAAGTGCATCACGAACACCACCGTGTTGCTACGCCGCATGGCCGACTTCCCCGCTGTCAACACCGTCTACGGCAGTCTATTCCAGTTCCCGAACCCGCCATCCCGAGTCACTATCTCCTGCGGGGACCTCCTGCCAAAAGGCCACAACATAGCCGTCTACGTCACCTTCCGGCCAGACCTGGCGGCAGAGGATAGAGATGGACTCCATGTTCAGTCGAGGTCGTACTGGGCGCCGGCGAACATCGGGCCGTACAGCCAGGCCATCGACGTGCCGATAAATGGACCGCAGCACCCTGCCGACCCATCCGCGGCACAGGGGCCCAGGTGCGTGGCCATCGCGGGCCAGATACCTCTCGTACCCCACACCATGGACCTCCCCGAATCCCCGTCACTACCCCTCTCCGTCGTCCTCTCCCTGCAGCACCTGTGGAGGATAGCCGCCGAGATGCAAGTCCAGCTGTGGACCAGCGCCGTGGCGTACTTCCCCCGAGCACAGAGCCCCGAGGAGATGGCGCGCCGCGCCGCTCTTGCGGGGACGGCGTGGAGGCAAGCACACATCCCACCCAGCGATGACGAGGACGAGGATGCAGAGGGCGGTCCCGATCTCTGGGATAGGAGGTTCAACCCGGAATACATGACGGTGGGCGACGCGCCGGCCGGCCCGACTCCCCTGCCTGATGGCGAGGCATTCGAGGAGGCCGAGGAGGTGTCGCGGCGCGAGCCGCCGCTCTTTGCGGTGGAGGTAGAGGAGCTCCCCCGTGGGGCGCCGGTCGAGTGGCATGCCCACGCGGGGCTCTCGCGCCTTGAGTCTAGGGCGGTCCAGACGGGGGTCTACTCGGGGGTGTCGACATTCGAGGGGAACAACGTCCACTGGCGAAGCCATCTCATGGTTGTAGCCTGCGGTTCACAGAGCTTCCTACACAACACCGTGTCACTAGAGGGAATGGGGGGTGGCGAGGCTGCGGTACAGATGGGCGCCGAGTCCTTGGGCTCCGTTTTCGAAGCCATCTGGAGAAACTCAATGGCCGCGGCTGGGGCTAAGGGGGACAATTTGGATAAGGCGAAGTCTTCTCGCCCGTATCTCGTCTACAGCGCCTCGGAAGAGGGGCGAGCCTGCGATGTGGGCTCGTCGGGCACCCCCTTTATTCCGTGTAGGTCCATATGGACGCCGCAGGGCAAGCGTATCCACGCGGTGGGCTTGTTCAGAAGTGCCCTTTAGTGAGCGGGCTTCGAAAGAGACCTTCATTTGCCCTCAGTTGCGCGGGGCAAGAGCTGCTTCTGAGTTTAGGGGAGAAGGGAGCGACGCACTCAGATAGACCTTAGCCTCGAGAAAGCCAACGAGCGCTAAGCAGCGCTGGAGACGGGTGAAATGATAGTAGCCCAGCTCCGATTCCCCAGACTGCTGTTTCTGTCCACTGGAGGTTCACACGTAGACGAGGCGACGCAGCGTGTATTCCCGACGGGCGTGCCCACCATCCAAGTAAAGAGGCGGTAGGCTTCATCGGCAGGCTTGGCAGACGCAAGGCCTAGATACCTTGGCCTACGCGCAAATAGCCGGTGACAATCGCGGTATAGCTTGGGTGACTTGCGCGTGAGAGCCATGGGCGAGGGTGATTACATTGGCGAGGAGGTTTATGACTTGGATACCGAATCGCTCGGCTGTCTGATCGAGGCGACGCTAGTCTTGCGCTGGGTTCGATGGACCTGTCCCATAGCTAGAGAAGGCAGCGCTGAGCAGCGATGCAGTGCTATTTCCACTTCTCGAGATGCCCAGCAGGCAGAGAGAGTTCTCTCAACTGAGCGGCCGCACAAGCCATCACCGATCCCAACCCCGGCGACATTCGGGAGCCGTGTCTTCCCCCAAAGACACATTTTGACTATGCTTTATCATCCAGTCGATGGCTTACTACGTGGCTTGCACAGTATTGTCCGCAGGCGCGACGTCGTAATGCGAGGAGAGATCTGCACCCGCCAACGGGAAGGCATCGTCACGGGTTCGCCCGAGAGCCTACACTGCTGTGGCGTCTTGATGCTCAGCGGAACTGCCGGATCCAGTTCCATAGTGCTGAGGGCCGGAACATGCGAGTTAGCTGCAGGATACCGATATGCGGTGTTACTTTTGATGCGGGGATCATGGTCCTACGTGGGGGTTGTTATCTCGGCATGCTGTCGTGAGATGCTTAAGACGGGGTGCTTCAGCGGCTTGCTTAAGGGTGCTGATGCCAAGCTCCAAGTATTCCGTACCTCCCTGTGGCTGCGTCATCTGGCCTGAACTAGCGCCAGAGCTAGGACAGCGCTCCCCACTAGCGGCCCGTCGTCCTCACGTAACCTGGGGCTCGACTCCCGTCCCTTCCCTCGTAAACTCGACCGGCCGAACCCAAACTAAAATGACGAGATGACAGCGCGAGAAAACACCATCGAGTGATCACGCCCATCCCAACAGCAGGGGCCCCGCGCAACCCCCACGCATGGACGCCCGGTGACACCGCGAGCGGGCACCAGGACGCACAGTTCCCCACTTCAGCTGCACAGGTGGAATCTCGCTCCCAAAGAGCCACGCCACAGCGGCAGCCAGCTGACGATCCGAACTGGAGGACCCGAAACAGCCCAGCCCGTCCCGTTCGAACCATGGCTCCGCAGCCCACCGACCCCCCCGCCGAGGCCGCTTCGGCCCAGCAGCCGCGCCTTGAGCCCCAGCGGTCGAGGAGCAGTCTCACGCGCCGGACGACGGCCGAGCGGATCACCGAGATTCTAGATGTATGGAGTCGATCCCCTCCAGCCCCAAACCCCACACCCCCAGCTCTACCGCCATCACGCCGAGCTTTCTTGGCTGTGCACGCGACCTCCTGTCCTTCCTACTTCATATAGTACTTGTATCCCACGGGAGTCGAATCTTAGGTTCACCCCGATTTGCACCTCCCCTTCCAATTTCGCCCTCCGAACCTTCCGTCGCGACCAACACGCGCTCGACACGTGCTAACTTCCACGTCCCGCCCCCGACAGACTGGCCGCGGACGAGCCGAACGAGCCAGCGTCTCGAGCAACCAGCAACAACCCCCGATGCCTATACCCCCAAACGGAGCGCGCCCCCCCACCCTCGACGGCCGACGACGGCCCTCCGCCCGGGGCCATGGCGGCGACGACGACAGCGCCGACGAGCGGACGGGCATCGTCTCGCGCGGCGACCGCGTGAGCTACCAGTCCACCGCGACAAGCGACGGCGGCCCGCGCGCGAGGAACGGCGCCGGGAGGCCCGAGCCCGCCCAGCAGGCGGAGCGGCGGGAGGAGGAGCCCAAGCAGACGAGGGAACCGTGGTATAAGACGCTTACGGAGCCGTTCCGGTCGATTGAGCTAGAGAACAAGGGGAGCGTGGCGAGGGACCACCTCGCGATAGGTAAGGCGGAGCACCCACACCAGCCAGTCCTCCGCGTCCGCCCTCTCAAAAACCGCAGCATACTGAACTCACGATTTCCAAACAGAGCGGACCTTCCTCGCGTGGCTACGCACCTCCCTGGCATTCGCCTCGATCGGCATAGCCGTGACGCAGCTCTTCCGCCTCAACACGTCCCTCTCGGAGAACGAACCGGACCACGACTCGCACACGCTCCGCCAGCTCGGCAAGCCCCTGGGCGCCACGTTCCTCGGCATCAGCATCCTGATGCTGTTCCTGGGGTACCGCCGCTTCACCGAAAGCCAGAGGTGGGTCATGGAGGGCAAGTTCCCCGCCAGCCGCGGCGTGATTCTGCTGGTGTCGTTCCTGGCGTTTGCGTTGACGGTTGCGAGCCTGGTGGTTGTTGTGGTGGTGCATCCGCGGGAGAGGGAGCTGTAGGATGTGTATACGAGTATGGGGGGTGTCGTCCTTTCTGGGTTAGCTGCTTCGGGACGTACACGGCGTCATCTTATTTTCGCTTTGCTATATATTAGGAGCGTAGCTGTAGCTGGCTGCGAGCTTGCCCATCTAGCCGGAGTGCGCGTGGTGTTTCTGGATACAGATGGTACACGTCTTGGGCAGAACGAGTATATTGTTAGCGTCGCATGAGATCAATGATACTTCAGAAGTATGTATATATGAAGACATATTTAATGATTTCTGGAATTGAACAAATTTGCCTAGTCAGGATCGAAGTTGACTGACTTGGATGTTCGTGGGGTCGACTTGTACCAGCTTACACATGCATTTCCCACGCCCACTCAGCAAGCTTCAACGTCCCGCACTATCAGTAGCACTCTCAGCAACGGCCATCTTGAACCTCACCTCTCCACCCCCGAGCACAGCAACTCACAGCAAGAAACAACCCACCACAAAAACCATGCCTCCAAAACTCTCCGTCCCAGCCTTCGCAAAAACCCAGCTCGCCCTCTTGAAAAACGAGCAAGAATGCGAGATAGCAGACTCCTCAGCCCTCATATCCACGCACGCCCCCACCTCCCTCCAGCGCGCGGGCCTAGCCGTCACCAACCTAGTAATAAACTCCCAGCGAACAGGACTAGGTGGTAAGACGGTGCTAGAGCTGGGGCCTGACGCCGCGATCGGGGAGGAGCTGGGGGAGCACGGGGTTAGGGTCGGGGACGTGGTTATCGTTTCGGGGCAGCCCGGGGGGAGCGCGAAGAAGAGGGAGGTGAGGGAGTTGGAGGAGAAGGGGGTTAGGGGGGTGGTGATCAAGGTTGGGAAGGGGACTATTGCGGTTGCGGCTGGGGAGGGAAATGACGAGGTGCCGGCTGGGAGGGTCTGGATCGTCAAGGTTGCGGATGATGTCACGCATCGGAGGTGAGTTGGCCATCTCAAGGGTCGATCTCGGCGCGGCCTTGGGGGTGAACGAGTGGTCACGCCCAGAGAACGACTGTACCGCTGGTTTGGAGGGCTTCTTATGTACAAAGGGCTAACGCCATCACAGGATGGCCCAGACCATGGAGAAGCTCGAGAAGATGGATGAGGCAGAGTACACCAACCTCATCAGGGTCCTATTCGGTCTCTCATCCCCGACTCCCGTCCCCGAGAACGCGGAGGACGACCCCGCCATCGGCAAGATCGAGTGGTTCGACCCGACCCTCAACGACTCCCAAAAGGACGCCATCCGCTTTGCCCTCGCGTCCAGGGAGATCGCCCTGATCCACGGGCCCCCAGGCGTAACTCTACCTCCAACCTGGACCCCCCGGAAGGCCCCAGCTGACAACCCCCGCAGACCGGAAAAACCCACACCCTCATCGAGCTAATCCTCCAGCTCGCCGCCCGCAACCTCCGCGTCCTAGTCTGCGGCCCCTCCAACATCTCCGTCGACAACATCGTCGAGCGCCTCTCCCCCCACAAACTGCCCCTCCTCCGCCTAGGCCACCCCGCGCGCCTTCTCCCCTCCGTCCTAAACCACTCCCTTGACGTCTTAACCCGCACCTCGGACGCGGGCGCCATCGTAAGCGACGTGCGCGCCGAGATGGACGCCAAGCAGGCGTCAATCCGCAAGACGAAGAGCGGGAGGGAGAGGCGGGGCATCTACGGCGAGCTCAAGGAGCTGCGCAAGGAGTACAGGGTGCGGGAGAAGAAGTGCGTGGGGGACCTCGTGCGCGGGAGCAAGGTCGTGTTGGCGACGCTGCACGGCGCAGGCGGGTTCCAGCTCCGTGGCGAGAGGTTTGACGTCGTCATCATCGACGAGGCGAGCCAGGCCCTTGAGGCGCAATGCTGGGTCCCTTTGCTCTCGGCCAAGAAGGCCGTCTGCGCGGGCGATCACCTGCAGCTGCCGCCGACCATCAAGTCCCTCAACTCAAAGTCCAAGGCGAAGAAGGACAAGGCGTCTGAAGACGGGGCGGTCGTGTCGGGGATCACTCTCGAGACCACACTCTTCGACCGCCTCCTCTCGTTGCACGGGCAAAAGATCAAGCGGATGCTCACGACGCAGTACCGCATGCACGACAAGATCATGCGCTTCCCCTCCGACGAGCTCTACGAGGCGAAGCTCGTCGCGGCAACGTCCGTCGGCGACAAGCTACTCACGGACCTGCCGTATGAGGTCGAGGAGAACGAGAACACGACGGAGCCCGTCGTCTTCATCGACACGCAGGGGGGCGACTTCCCGGAGAAGAGCGAGGACGACTCGCCGAAGAGGGGGCTCCACAGCGAGAGCAAAAGCAACGAGATGGAGGCGGTGCTGGTGAGGCAGCACGTTAGGGAGTTAGTAGATTCGGGCATCAAGCCAGAGGACATCGCCGTCGTGACGCCCTACAACGCCCAGGTATGCCGTTCTCCACGCCACCGCGTCTTTTCCCGTCTGCTAACGCCCTACAGCTAGGTCTGTTGGCCCCCCTGAAGGAACGCTTCCCCGGCATCGAGCTCGGGAGCGTTGACGGCTTCCAGGGCCGAGAAAAGGCAGCCGTGGTTCTCGGCCTCGTCCGTAGTAATACGGAAGGCGAGGTAGGATTCCTCGGGGAGAAGCGGAGGCTCAACGGTGAGTGTCGCATTCAGCCCTCCCCCTCTCAACCAGTGACTAACCGCGGACAGTGGCCATGACGAGGCCGAAGCACTCCCTGACGGTCATAGGAGACTCGGAAACTGTATCAAGGTAAGCCCAAGCCACTAAACCCCCCTTCTGGAAGTCCGACTCCCCTCGGTGCGCATTTCTGTGGCTGTCAGCCATACGAGCCCTCTCATGCATGACACGCACGGGTTGTCCTAGCCGTCGCTGATCGTCCGGGAGAGACGCGGTTGGTTCTTGCGTCGTCTCGACATCCCCCGCATGTTTTATCTTGGGCATCCGCCAGGACCGACCCTGCTTTCCCCTCCCCTGCTCACCCCGGACCCTCCGCTTTTCAGGCAACGGAGCAATCCCGCTTGCGAAGGACAAGACTGACATCCAACAACAGGGGAGGCAAGTTTCTCAAGAAATGGATGGAATACCTCGAAGAGAACGCTGATTTGCGATACCCCGACATCTCCGACCTGCCGCGAGACATCTAAGATCTGCGCGGACGCCGAAAACCCCTGTAATCATAGCATTCTTGATCCTCTATATTCGCTTGAGCCGATCCAAACCACTCTTCGAGAAGCAATCCGGGAAAGTAATCCGAAGCGCGCACTGCGCGTTCGACCCGCTTAGCTGCTCCCGGCATCACAGGAGCAGATCTTCCCCTGGAGATCTCGAGACTTCATTCTCTCCCAACGCTATCTGTTCCGCGTCTCGCTTAACAGCGCTCGGGATACTTACCCAACCCGGTTTTCTCGCAGCGGCAGAACCGGGTAAAGGCCCGCGAGGGTTCGGCCGAGCTCGACACCGCCCCCTCGCAGCTGTCACAATTACAAAGGACGGTGGAGGGCCGTTGGAATGCATGGAAGATAATCCAGCGAAACTCGATCCTCCGAGTTTCAGGTCTCGCCCCGAATACAACCCCGGGGGCCTTGACCCATGGCACCAAGGCGGGGCCAGTGCCATCCCTGCATGCCCCCACCAGGGGCCACACCGCCGTTGCGTGGGTCCGATGGTCAACGGCACTGCTTTCGTAAAACTCCGAGGACAGGGGCCTTGACGCCTCATGCGACAATGTTCTCAAATTCGGCTTCGTATTCAGTTTTTTATGCGTCAGCTACCTGCAGGCGGACGTGCTTTGGCCTCGTCTCGGGCGCTGTGACAGGAACGGTTGGAGCAATCCGAGGATGCAAGCAGCTGCGTTGGATGACGCCGGCCCGAACTGGCCGGGAGGCGGGGACCGAGGGCACCATGGTGTTGGGTGCCTAGGAGGACCGGCGACTTGGTGAGGCCAACCAACCATTCGGACACCATGGACCCGGAGACGTCGAGCCAGGAGCTCAGGGCCGCCCGCTCGCCAATAGTTGCGGCGTGGGTTGCGGCCCGCGGGGGAAGTCCTCGGTTCGGCGAAGAGCGGCTCGCCATGCAGTGTTTCTTCGTTCCTCGCCGTATCGCGTTCGCGTCGTCACCGCGCAGCCTCCGGCCTCCCTTGCGTCCAAGCCTCGCACGCCAGCCCAAAATGCGTCTTTACCTGCCTTGAGCCTAAGTCTATTGTTTTCTTGTGCGTTGTTAGAATAGGGCATTCAAACCAAAAACTAGGGGTACAAAAACAATTCCATCAAGAAGAAAATCCACCGCCCGGTTTGTAGGACCAAGTCGAAATGCCCTTTGTAACCTCGTAGGTCTCCTGAAAGTAGAAGCGACCTTGAGGATGCCCGATCCCCCTGCGTCTGGCTTGTCGGCTCCACCGTTGCGCTCCCACCGCCGGAAGCCCCGAAAGCAACAGCGGCCCGACCACGCTTAGCCTCGGTTTGCGCTCTCCTGGAAAGAGGGCATTGGGCGGCGATGTGCTCGAGGATCTACTTTGGTTCGGCTGCAGTTTGAGAGCGCGCATCTCGCGTGCGCCGGACAAAGGTAGAATGATAAATAAACAGAACGCGGTCCGGAAGCTTGGCCAACGCGAGTTAAAGCCGGCAATCGGCTTCTACAAGTGGGAAGCTGCATGGCCAGTAGCGTTGGTGCCCACTTTGTTGATCCCGAGATGCCAGAAGAAGCCGTTTGTGTAAGTCGATACCGCCCCTCAGCGCGGTAACTGAGTAGGATAAGAGGATGACGCTGTGTGGCCAACCAATCATGGCACCGAGCCCTGCACGACCCTGAAAACCCCATGTTGAGGATGTACGACCTTGTGGCCGTGCCTCGGGTTCAAAACATGCCGTAACAGGCACATGAAGACCTGCGGCGGACATACCCAAGTTTGTGTGCCGGGGACATGCTCAGCAGCGGCGATCCGCTGGCTCGTGTCCGCTGTCACGACAGATGGCCCCTGCTTGTTGCACTTTAACCGCGGCGAAGCGCTGTTGGACCGATGGAAGGGCACTTCAAAGTCTATTTCCGGGACGTGACAGCGGACCTGGGGGCCATTGCCCACCAGCCAGAGCATGGCTTGTCCCTCGCATGGGCTCGAATAGATAGCTGTCAGTGTTCCGAATGGCGATTGGCTGTGCATGTGTGAGCGTGTTGTTGGTATATTTGCCTCACGTATGCCCGCCAATATAGCGTGCAGCATCTGGCGGAAGACTCTATGTTGGGGAGACGTCGGGGAGGCGCAGGTGCAAATATCCATCCAATGCGGACACTGGCATGGTAAGCTCTTGCTCTGCCTTGGCCCAGCCTGCACCACCCCAGCCCCCAGCCTGCAGGAGGGGTAAACTCCGTCCGTCGAATGGGATCCGCGAGCGGCTTCCGTGAGAGATATTACTGAGACACACGTTGCGTTGGCAGCCCCGGGGCGCCACGGCCGTTGGGACAAATGTCTAAGCTGACGAGACGCTTCGGACTGGCCGTACCTATAACGAGGCGGTCGGGTATTTATTTTTGGGGAGATCGCACATCGTAAGCTGACGATGACAGACGTCTCTTGGTGAGGGTGAGGTGTGTGATTGCATCGGGGCGTTGATATCGGCTCAGGCTGGGCGAGCATTTCGACCGGAATCCGCAAGAACGAAGAGAGCATGCTGTGGAAAGACGGATAAGCTCCTGTCGGAGAAATTGCAGTCACCCTCCCGCTCGATGCACCTGCCCTTTGGTCGGTCTCTCCTTCCGACATCTTGACCTGTATGACAAAGTGGTAGGGCCTCCCGCTCTGGAAGTGGTCCATCCCGAAGGCCCTCGGGAGGGACCCCAAGGGGTGTACCGAACATACAGTATCGGACGATTGGGCTTCCGCCCACCGAGAATTAACAATAAATCTTGGGTCAGTCTGGACGTAAAATCGGACCTCCAGCACCACGGATCGAGAGGACGGACAGCCATCCATCCCATCAACGACATGGTGGGGGTTCCTGACCCCTGTCGCCGGAACCCCTGCAATATACTCCTCAGCTCGGACCCTGCGTCGCTCGACCTTTTTTTTTTTTGGCAGTCGGCTTCGTCGGAAAGCAACATGACTCCGCACCCCGCAGCGCAGCCACCCCTCGGACCCTCATTGTCAGGGACCGTCTGTGCTTGCCATGCGAGGTACCCCTTACTTCGCCCGAAACTTGGAGCATCTTCGGAAGAGGAGGACTGAGCAGGTTTGCTAGGAAGCCAAAGATCTGGAGGCGCTGGTAGGGTCCAGCTCCATGACGCCGGGTCCTCTAATACGATGGGAAGTCTATACAGCACGTGCTATTGCCCACAGCTTCTATTAATAACGACCTCGAACAATGGGCGGACTTCCATACCAAACTATTTGGCTCGGTGGATCGGGTATGAGGTCCAAGATTCATTTGGGACATCCCCGGCAGGGAAGGGCACACCGTGGGACCTCGCCTGTCGTCATCGCCTTGGCGCTCCGCGTGCCTTCGTCGTGGGATCTGCCCTCGCAGCTTCTCTTTCGGTGAAGGTGGCCTCGCCACCTGCGGAATACGAAACGGCCTTGCGGATATTCGCCAAAGGGCGCTGATGGTGATGACCTCCATGAAGCATGCTACTCCGACGCATCTGAGGGTCTGGAGGAGTTCGGATGAGGCATGCATCATCATGCTTTCCACTCAATACTCGACCCAAATAACCTCCATCATCGTCCCAAGTTGCCGAGGAGATGCCCAGCATTGAATTTACGGTGTACAGACTTGGGTTACTGCCAAGGCCGATGGTGCAGCACACGGACTGCAGGAAACTGCGATCGCGGACACTCTTGAGGACCCACGGACTTCTGTGTACTCGATACGAAGGAGATACAGCCAAGCTCTTACATGAACGTCGGCTTGATCTTCACTGATGCCAGCGGTGATGGCGGTGCACTCTTAGCACACGAGATGCAATACGCTTCCCTTACTGGACCCAACTTCTCCTGCGAAATATTCTGAACTTTTGAGCAGTGACACTTCAGATATCGATGCTACATATATTCTTTAAAGGCTCCTAAAAGCCCTGCGCGGGGCCATCGATCGTGGCTTCCTTCCGTGCCGCCGAGCCCGGTAGCGCCTGGCTCATCCTCCGAGAAGCGTCGAAATGGAAGGACCGTCCCTCACTTTCCCCACCCTCGTCACTTCCCCCACCCCCCAGGCACGATACCGCTCACCCCCTCTTTCCCCATACGGCGGAAATTGCCCCTCAAGTCCCGCTGTAACCCCCCCTAAACGCTCAAAACGAGGGATCGCAATGCCACGCTAACGCCGTCTCGTCTCGCCCCTCTTCCGCCGCGTAGTTTACTTCAGGGTGTCTGTATCTACCAAGTACTCGTATCGTCCGCTGCGGACGACGGCGAAGATACGTGGACGAGATCCCTGCCACTGGGGAAGGCACGGGCGGACGCTCGCTCCAGGTTGAGCCTGCTCATGCATGACGCCAGACATTAATACATCATTGGTAGCAGTCCCCAACTCGTCCCGTGTTTCACGCAGAGTCTCCGCAAACCTGCAGTGCTTTCTTTTCTTTCCATCTCTTCCGCTTATCCTCTTAGCCTATGGGCTTGGGACAAGCAGTCGCTCTACGCTCTTTTGGCTCTTCGTCTTTCTTGCTTCATCTCACCGAGTTCTTCCTTTCTCTTATTCCCATTCGTGCGCAGTGGCCGTGTTCTAATCTCCTTCTATCCTCGTCGCGCCGCAGGGCTCATCCTCCCGAGAGGCTCGGCTCTCCGTTCCTCGCATTAGAGGCTTGCCTGGGGACGAGATTGATATCGCCTAGCTGCTAAGTGAGGGACGCCACCCGCGCTTTGGCAGGTCTTCGACTCTCGGCGCCAGCCCGCCTCGCTTTCGACTTTGTCGCCTTTCTTTCGTTGCATCTTCTCTCTACTTATTTCTTTGCATTTTCCCTCATTGTCTTAATCAAATTCTCCACTCCGGTTTCCGACCGAATCCATTGAACACGGCCAATTTACCGCACTGGTACTGTCCCGCCGTGATCCGTTTCGGACGTCCCGTGTCTCGCCGGAACACCGCCGTGACAGTTCCTCTTCTTTCCGCCACTGTCGAAGAGGACCATGACCCTGGATTGAAGCACCGGATTTTACTTGCCTCGGCGTAGACGTCGAGCGGGCCGGGTTCTGGAGTGTAAGCAGGGTCTCAGCTCAGCTTGCCACGACGTCTAATCCGCGGATGCCAACCATGCTTCATGGCTTCGTATAGGTGCCTTCCAGTATCAGTCACCTTTGTGCCACGGCTCGTCGCCCCTCCGTTTTCCTCCTAGCTGCGGCACCCTGGGTCTCGTGGGCAACGCTGGATTGTCTCGCACCTCCGTCACAATGAAAACCGGCTTGTGGAGGTCGGCCACTGGCACCGGACGCCCGAAGACGAACCAGTCCATCCGCGGCAGGATATCCAACCCGATTCCGATACCGAGCATCGGCGAAGAAGAGCTTCACCCCGGGGAATCCTCGTCGGCCTTGCCGGCATCGCGTAGCCCGGACGCCGGGGACGCCGGCTCTCAGCGTGCTCCACGGTCTCCCCCGCGGCACCGACATACTGCAACATCTTCATCCTCCTTACCATATAACGGGTCTGTTCCTGTTTCCGGGAATGCCTCCGACGTTGCACACGGCAATAACAGCGGCTCAAACAACAGCTTGCCCACGGCGGCTCGGGCAGGCTCCTCCGGGCCGAGCCCCGCTTCTGACTCTGCCAGACCGCCGAGGACGAATCGATCGAGCCAGATACGCTACTCGGCTATAACTGCTTCGTCTCAGAGGACAGGTGATACCAGTAACAGGGACGCTCCGCAGCGCAAGAAGTCCACCATACGTGGCGCCCTCAGCAAGCTGTTTGGGCGCAGGAAGAAGGTCCGGAGCCAAGGGTCCACGGACCCCGGACACAGCTCGGGTGCTTCTTTCCAACACAGAAGTGTAAGTCATTAGTCCTTGCTCATACCGCTATGTAATATTGACGCAGTTCGAAACTATGCGGCGAGATCTTTCGCCTTGCGATGCTAACACGTTTGGCCCCAGGACACTCCTGCCCCCAATAAAGTCGGCAAAGACGTCGAGCGCAAGCGATCTGCGTCCCTGCCTATCACGGAATATGATAGAGCTTTACGGTCCCATTCAGTCGGCCCCGGAGACATGTCTGCGATCGATGGCGTCCACAATTCGTTCCACCCAGACTTCAACTTTGCAAGACGGCGTGCAGCTACTACGAGCACCCAACTTTACCCATCCATCCAGGTGAAGGACGATGAGTTCACGGGTCTGTCGCCGAGACCAGCCAGCAGTCATGCTCGGAGCAGCAGAATCCTAGATGACCCCAGCGAGATTGGTCGGGCTATTACGAGCGAACCTGGCGGACGACAAAGACGGTCGAGAAGTTTATCCGGCATCGAAGGTGTCGGGGGTGTCAGGCATGGGGTCGTTCGGCGGCGAAGCCACGAGATTCGATACTGGCGAGAGAGCTATGGCCCTGGACTTACATCGCCGCTTTCGTCAACTGTCCCTGAGGTGGATGACACGAGAGTCGGGGATGATGACCTTACACCGGATGAGACATCGACCGAGAGGCGTAAGAGCCCGCCCAAACCGTTTAACTTTGGGTCGGTAGCGACCATGAACGCGATGGCTGGGATGAAGATTACGCAGGCAGCCAGTTTAGACACTAGGTTGAGGGATCTGGAGTCCAGGATACGTCGTATGGAGGGGGTAGTCAACCGCCTCTACAACGCGATTCCCGAGCCGGGGACGAAAGCGTCTAGCAGGGAGCCGACACAACCGATGCCGACAGCCTCCGATGCAACTCTTGCTTACACGGGTAGCACAACGCCCCTGGACGCATCCCTCTACCGCACGGAATCGCAGGATGGGGCAACGTCACTGGCGTATAGTAGCTCTCGCCCCTCAGAAGAAACACAGTCGTCATTTGGCGAAGCACCGACGTCTAATGGGTCGCTCCATCCGCCACCCGGAGCTCGCCCGCAGGCGGCACGACCCAGCTCCAATTCGACCATCCGCGGGGCCGCGAGTCTCCCCACGCTGTCGAGGGAAGTGGCTGGACCGTTCACTGTGGATCACTATACGACTCTACTGGCATTGCTCGAGACAGAGCGGTCAACCAGGCGTACGCTAGAGGTCCAGGTCAGGAAGTTGACGCACGCCGTGGGTGTATTGACGAAGCAGTCTGGGGCTGACGTGCTGCTCCATCCGCCTCCGACAGCGAGGTCTTTTGGGGCGCAGTCCGCGTTCGATGACGACACCACCGACGACGAGAACGAGGAGTCGGAGGGGGTTACTCCCAGGAGGTCGTTGAAATTCGAGGACTCGGGCGTAGCGCCGACTCCGGGAGACACGGACGACGAGAGTCTGTTGGAGTCGTTTACGACGCCGCGAGAGGAGAGAACGCTTGGCTTCGGGGCGTTTGGGGAGGAGCTGCGGGAGGAGGACAACGACGGGAATAGGAAGAGGGCAGCGAGGACTCTGTCGTTGAGTCAGTTGGCCGCTGCTCAGGAGCAGCGGGAGTTCTAGGGAGAGGAACTCGACGTCTGTCGCGGCTCGGTCACGACGGCCTTTATGGCGTTTCCGGCCGATGTGTGCCGGACGGTGCATGAGTCCATGATGCCACGTCACTTCCTTCTCGTTCGTCTTAGGTTTTCGGCAGCGGGATATGCGCACTCACAACCCGCCCTAGCATTGCGTTCTACGCTGTTCGTTTTCATCGTTTTGTTGGTTGTCCAGGTCGAGTATGGCAGCAGTTTGCAGCGTTTGGCATTGAGCGTTTGCTACTTTCTTCATCGCATGTTTGAATATGGGATTTCCATTGGTTATAGCTGCGGGCGTTGAGTCATTTTATATTTTCTTGGATTTAGTATCAGCGTGTTTGGGAATCACGTTGGGAAAGCATGCTGGAAATTTTGGCCTTGATGGGAGCGGTGGAAGGTGGCGAGTCCAGATGGGACGATGTATAATAGTTTCGGGAGCCAATGTAATGAATTGATACGACTTGGGCCGACGTTGAGAACTTTTCGGTGAACACGGGCCATGGCGTATTCTCGGGAGTGGCCCTTTTCGAACTAGCCTCATGTATAACGGGGGGTTTCAACCCCTGAAGAGAAGCATCGAGTATCTAGGCGTCGAGTCAAGCCGATGTATGTCTTGACTGGACGTGTTGGCTGTCTCCTCGCAGCCCGTCCGACGTCGGTGAGAGACATCGAGGTGCACGAGGACTGATGCAGTGTGGGTGTGGAAGTAAGTGGTGTGTGGGTGCGGGTGTCATCTGGCATCCGGTCGCCTCCTGGGTTTGCCCGTTGAACTCGCACTCTTGAAATTATTATGGAATTACATGATGAGTGCGATGTCGATGCGCCATCAGGGGGAGGAGTCGGAGTGTTTAAGGACTGTGTTGACTTCAGTTGCGTTGTTTGTGATGTTAGTCATGAGTTTCCACTCCAGGATTGATGGTGGTGTTTATGCTTGCGACAATCGGGGGTGGAAGATGGAAGCGGCTACGTCATATCATGGGGATGTGGGGAGACGAGACGGTGGGGCGGGGCTAGATAACACTAAAGAGCGGGCGACGTCGGGACTGTTAGTGCTTTCATGTTGTTGGTGAACAAGGAGACTGACAAGACAAATCATATCGCCATCAAAGTAGTCACGATAAAGGAAATGGGGGATTCATTCATCCAGGGCTAAGTCGACTTTACGGACTGCCCGGATACGAGGGGTAATGAGAAGATTAAAGACGGGGTCGGAGACTCGTGCCCCACCTCGACAAGGACCGTTCGATTAAGGACGTGGGAGGTGGGGGTCTGGACACTCGCGTAGACGTGCATGAGAGGAAACAAGCCAGAAACAATAGCAGCAGGTGGAAAAAACGGGGAATACTGGCACGATTAGACGGTCTTGTCTTGAGCTGACTGGGCTGGGTGAGCCCAGACACGAGTCCACACCGTGTCGTCACTGGTCACTGGTCACGCCCAGTCATTCCCGTGCTGATCTTCTGAGGGGTCACTCTTTTGTCCGCGCAGCCCAGCCCAGCCCAGCCCAGTCCTAGCGGAGGACACCGCCATCACGCCGCAGCGCCAGACCGCCCTCAACTGCAGCACCGTCTGCAGTCCTCCCCTCCCAAAACATTCCCGTCCCACCACCGCTCCCATCATTCCTCTCCCCTTCCCATCATTTCCCCCCATCGATCTGACTGATCGCAACTCCGCTCCGCCCTTCCCTTTCCCAACACGACACTCACGTCCGAGCGCTTCAGCTGATAGCGGCCCCTTTCACCGACCTTGTCTCCACAGGCCACCGCGAAGGCGGGGTTCCAGGTTCCGGCTATCGGACCCGCTGCGCATCTCTTATACGTACGCGGACGCCCGCGTTCCCCTCTCCGTCGACGCCTCAGGCTCGCTGGCCTTATCGTCACACAACGCGCGTCGGCACAGATCTGCTCCCTCTTGACTCGCTTGGCAAGAGTGATATCGCCCCGGTCAGAATAGACGATTTAGACGGCGATTAAGGACATAGAACTCATCCGATATGGATGGACGGTCGCAACGACGGCAGGGGCGCCTGGTGACGTCCTCGTCGGCGCCCACCCAACAACAGCAACGCAACGACGGTGCGTCAACCATCCCCTCTCTCATCACACGCAAGGCTAACGAGATCCAAACCGCAGAATCATGGGTAGAAATCGCCTCGCAACCCTCCTCCTCCTCCCTCTCCTCCATCGGCGACGAAATCGTAACCACCGGCCTCCGCGTCGCGGGCTCATACCCCCCTCGTCGCCGCCGCTCCTACCCCGTCCGCAACTCCTACCCGCTCGCCAACCCGCCACCGCCCCAGGCCGGCGGCGCCAGCAGCCAGGAGGAGTACGAGGCGAGCGAGAGCGACGACGACCGCGCGCTAGCCAGCTCGACGGAGCAGGTTCCGCCCACGCAGGTCCCGCCGCCCCGCTTCCGGGCTCCGCCGGATTCAGACTCGGACTCTGAGTCGGAGGATGACGACGATGAGAACGCCACGGCCTTGGGGACTCGGGGAACGGGCGACTATGTCTTCCGGCCCGAGCCAAACGCCTTCTCCAACCCTCCGAGCACCGTCTCACGGCGAAGGTCCTCGGCCGCCGCCCCGGCCGCGAACAGCACGAATAGACCCGGCCCCTCGCACCGCTCGCAGCCGCGCGCCCGCCGTCAACCGGACTACATGTCCCCGTCGTACCAAGCAGACAACGACGCCGCGCTGCGCGCCTCCCTCACAACGCTCCTCTCCTGCGCAGCCGCCGCGCGCGGCCTAAACAAGAAGGAGGACGAGCGGCACGGTCCCAGCCCCACAGGTGCGGGGGCGGGCGCCGGGACGAGTAACCAGCCGATGGAGCTCCGGCTCGTCCCCGAGGCGGAACTCATGAATGAGAGCCCACCCGCAGCGGCTGCCTCGCCACCTCCCGCCTCCTCGCCGTCCCCTGCGCGGTCGTCCTCCCGGACCGGGAAGCCCAAGCGCACCGCCTCGGCCCTCCGCGGCGCGCGCGCGAGCAAGAAGAAGAGGACGGAAGAGCAGCCGACGCTGATTAGCCCCACGCTCATGACGTGGGTTGTGTCGGCTGGCGTGGTGGTCCTCGTCTCCGTCGTGGGATTCGGGGCCGGGTACGTGATTGGTCGGGAGGTAGGGAGGCAGGAGGTTCTGGGTGGGGGCGCGGTGAACGCGTCAGACGCGGGATGCGGGAAGGAGGTCATGCGGTCTTCGGTTCGGAGGTTGCGGTTTGGGGGGATTGGGAGGACGGCTGTTAAGTCGTAGGCGGGCCCGGCGCAGAGGTAATACTGTCGTGCAGGAGCTGGCATACCCAGGGCATGGTCAAGTCTCACGATGACACGGGCGTTGTTCTTTGTTTTCATCTACTTTGCGGAGTTGGGTGGGTGTTTACGGTTTGTCGACGCATCACGCATCACGGGAATGCTCTCGACGGCGCGGCTTGATATCACCTTCTTTGGAATGGCTCTTCTTTCTTTTTCTTGTCAGTTTCCCGGAGTTGGGATAGGACGTCTATGATAGTATGGCAATTAAAGTGATGGTCAATGGCTGTTACATGTGCTTCTAGTGACTTGATCTACTTTATATCGTCCTTCTATCCGCGTTTTGGGAAGGTGATTTAGATGTCAAATGTTGGATGTTAAAAGTGATTTAATTCTATGTCGAGTATACACACTGAGGGCGCTTAAAAGCTCGAGGGCGAGACGTGCTTCGACGGCCCTGGTGAGGACATCTTGCTTAACTGGCCATATCCCACCACAGGACTCCAAAGGCCTGCCACCTCAACCCTCAACCCGGGTGGCATCCCATCGCCCAACCGAACTACACTGAGCCCATCATAAACTCTACATCCCCACGATACGCTAAGCCCCTGCTTCCCCGCTACGTTCACCCACTCAGGGCCCCTAGATCAAGCGGTACGCTACTCCCCCTCCCAGCCCTATACTTCCTCGGCCCCCCAACAAACGCCCTCGGGGGCGGCAGATCCCTCTCCTCCTTGAACTTCCATCGGTTGTCATCAACGACGAACCTTGCGCCGGGCCCCGGGCCAGAGACGGAGCCGGAACCAGAGCCAGGCGACCCGAGGCCCTTGGTGGGGCTCGGGCTCTTGGTGCCGTTGGGACCGAGTGTAAACGCACTGGGGTCGAGCATCGACGCGCGCAGAGGGGTCGGCGCGTTGGAGCGCGGGGGAGGGGAGGACGCGATCGAGGGCGAGCGGGCCGGTGGCGCGGAGGGAGAGCCTTGGCCTGCTGCTCGGACGGCGGCTTGGACTGCGATGCTAGGGGCCGTGCCCGTTGCCGGGGTTGATGCCGCCGGCGGGGGCGGTGGCGGCGGGGGAGGAGCGGATGGGGAGCCTCCTGACGGGGGTGGAGGTGGCGGCGGCGGGGGAGGAGCAGATGGAGAACCCCCTGAGGGAGGAGGCGGCGGCGGCGGCGGGGGAGCGGATGGAGAC
>JAGFNX010000317.1:0-29590 GCA_017657125.1 Scopulariopsis brevicaulis
GGGGKGGGGGGAGGGGGGGAGGRAGGGAAGAGAAAAAAAAAAAAAGGGAGGAATCTTTCTTCCTGAGATCCACCGCGTAGATTGCTCGATATGAACTCGCGCCCGCGGCTCCTTCTTTGCCGTGTGCCGCATGTTGTTTAATATAGCCTCTCACCCACTGTACAAGTATTACACGTACAAGGGATTCAGAACCCGGCGCACGCTGTTCCCGAGCCGTCCCGCATCGAGCGAGGCGTTTGAATTCAGGAACGCCAGGAACGCTTCCTGCAAATACGCGGGAACCAACCTTGAAGCGGGTACATTTCCTACTCGCCGCGCCACATGCTCGCTGGGGCATTTTTCCCTCCCTCTTTTATTTTAATTTTTTTCTTTTGTAAAAAAAAAATGGAGTTTCCGTGGGATCTCCCGCATTGTGCGGCCGTGTGTGTCTAAAGGGGTAGCTAAAAGTTTACTTGGTGGCTCTGTGGGCTTGGTCGGGCGAGAAGTCGGGCTGTCGGGTAACTCGGGTAGTCTCCGAAAGTTAGCGTCGGCGACTTGTTCGACTTCTTGGACGGCGATTAGAGGGCCTGGTCCCGATGCTAGAACTCATGCCCCGTCGTTACTTGTATAAAGTCCACATGCATTACTTGTATAGAGTGGCCTTTACTCGGTATTAACCCCCGTGTACTCGTACTCGTACACGGACCAACGTCCTGAATCCCGCGGCCCTCTCTCCGCCCGGATAACAACGCCCGCGCACTCCGCGTCCCACCGGGCAATTTCACCGAAGCCTCGAATTAGAACAGCACTAAACAGCCTCGAATCTCTCGGCTAGGCAACCGGCGGTGCTAACACCCACATCCCCCCCCGCCGACCCAATCGATTCCCCGTCTCCTTGTGGGGAGTGGCCAAGAGTTCTCCAGCTATAGCCGAACAGGTACCCTCGCGAGTCCCTGTCTCGGTAAGCACTCCCCCCTTCGCAACACGAGGTTTTCCGTCCCGCACTGCCTCCCTCGCCCGCCAGGTTAGGCGACGCTAAAAGCTTGATCCGGGGCCACGGAAACCGGGAACCCGCGCCATTGGCCCGCCGTGAGCCAGGTACGAGTGCCGAGAACAGGTATAGGGGGCGAGCGGGTGCCCGGCAGGATTCCAGGGTACGCGCCTCGCTGCGGGGCCCGGGGAGAAAGCAAGTTTAGGTTGCCCACTTTAGAGGCTGTCCTCGCATGCGCAACCTCGAATACACGTATCGATCCATTGTACTTGTAGAATCGGTTTTCGGGACCCCCTTTGGACCAGCAATGGGCCGTATCCGGTACAGTACTTAATACTCGGTACCCGGTATCCGCTCAGAACAATGATCTGATCTGACGAGACCGGTTCAAGGACCCACACCTCAAGGCACTGGCGCGCCGAGAAAGAAAAAAAAAAGGCTCCTCTCCGCCGCCCCACGCTCCACGCTAGAGGAGACAGGACTCGAAGTGGGATACGAGGCGCCAACCCGCTCCCGGTAAGGCGGCCGACGCCGACGCCGAAGCCGTGGAGAATCGCCCACGGGAATAGGGCGCCACGGCAAGGCCGTGGATTGCCTCCGGATGCAGCTAGGCGGGTGGATGCCGCCTGGACGGGATTTTCTTTCCTTGTTCGTTCTGTGGCACTGTGGGGTAATTAGGGGGATACGGGTTTTAAAGAGGAGAGGCTCCGGCTTGGCGTTGTGGTGCGTTGAGCTTCTTGAGCTTCGCGACGGTGTACTTGGATAGTGGCAGGCCTCTGCTTGTGGTGTCGTGTGAGCGGGTTGGGCGTGCTCGGTGTACTCGGTAATGCCATGACGCCGTTTTACTGCGACGCGGGCCTGGGAGCTGCAGCTGCAGCACATCATCCCGGTTGTATCCCTGATAAGCCCCCGATTTATACATTGCCCATCAGCGACTTCGTATCTGCCGTCCCGGATGGGTCCATGATGCTTTCTGGGTCGCAGCGTAACCGTTCTGGTGCCTCCGCAGGAGGTCTACGTAGCCACGTAGAATGCATCTTTCCTGATTTGCGGCCCTCGCTTCCAAGGAATTCTCTCGCTCGCGAGGGATGCTCGTCTGGCTTTCCCCTTCCATCTCTGTCCTCCCCCTGTCGCGTCTTCTCCGCAATCAACTGACGACATAATCCTGGGGCCTCTGCGAGAGCCAGTTCGTCCTTTTCCTTTGCTCGACTCCTTTGTGCTTGCACGCCGAGCTCGCTCGCTCCCCGCCGCGGTTCCCGGCCGAGTGGTGCAATAATATGTAGCAGCCCCTCCTTCGTATCCAGCGAGCCAAGGAACGAGACGCCGTGGCGGACAAGACCGCGGAGTTCTGAGGTGTTGGGGAGTCCAGGCCTGGAGCTCTGCTTCGCCCACTGAGCTGGCGTGCTGACAGACCCACTGTATGTAGACGGACGATTCCACGACAGCTCGTGGCAGCTATAACCTGACAGCGGTTACGTTGATTCACTTCCTGTGTCTGAGCAACAGCCCCCCCTCTTGGCCATTTGATCAACATGCCAAAGAATTTCAACTGCTTCCCGATGGCTGTATAGCGATTGCCAAACCTGACGATCGATGGTCAATATCTGGGAACCTACACTGGACCATACCGTACTGCTCCTGCCCAGATCGAATCCAGGCGTGGTACCCGGAGCAGCCGGCGAAAGTCACTCTACCTCACGACCCCGGTCCCTGCCCGCCCCTTTGACACCACGGCGATCCCGCTGCCATCGGAGCTCACCCATGGAAGCTCCTGATCCCTGAGCTCACACTCACATGCTGAGAGCCCAGTGTCCCTCTCTTTGTACCACTGCGACTCCAACTTCTCAACCGCCCCCGCTCACCCCGACGCGTCCACCAGTGTCTTGCCGATACAGGTGGTTCCTTGCCTTATTACCAAGCCGCCGTGTCACTCTGGCACACTTCAACTCTCGCCCGCACCAATCCTTCGAGACGCCTCCCCCGAAGCCAAGACTTCCATCAACACACGATTGGGTCACGGGCTGCCACACCCAAGCACGGATCGAGCTAGCATACCGTATGTCCCGCGGACAAGACACGAACCCACCCCTGTACATACAGCAGAGCCCGTACTTCCACAACCGATCGAAATTTCGGGTTTCCCTGGTCCGATCCTCATCGATAGCATCCGAAGCTCTCGAGTTGCACCGGGCGACTTTTTTTCTTTTCTCTCTCTCTCGCGAGCAAACACACGCACACATTCCTTTGCGGCCGAGGAAAAACGAACTCCCCCCGTATCGTCGTGTGCCAGAATAGGAGGCAAAAAAAAAGAAGAGGACATTGCTTTTTCCCCCCCGCTGCCCGCGTCTCTCATCCCTCGCGACCCGTCCCGTGCGACGCAGCAGACGACTCCTGTCTCGTCCCACTTGAAGCATTCTAGCCACGAACCCGGGACGCTCTTGATCCATCCCGCCGAAACCGATTCTAGAACTGGCGTCACCCGCGGACAGGATCGCCCATCCCCCAGCTCGTCCGCTCAGCTCGGCCGCATTGACTTCTTCAGCCGCTTCCCCAGCTGCGCAATACGCCGCAGCGGCTCACGACGAAACACCCCCGTCGCTCAGCTGTCGAATCGATTCGCGACACCGAACCACACGCTCGAACACCGCCTCCCCAATTAGGCTTGCATTAGCCTCGCCGATCGGCCATTGCTGCTGAATCCGCTGTCGGTCTCACCCCCGGGCAGCCACGGCGGCCTCCTTTTCAGCCCGTCCGGCATCACCGATTGTCGGCATTGACGGCTACTTCTCCGCTAGCCCCCCTGCGAAGGTTCCGGCCCGCGTGGGACGACCAGACGCGTGGGGAACGAAGGGTCCAAAGTTAAACGGTGAAAGGGTTCAGGAACAGAAAACACGACAACACGGAAGAAGAAAAGACGAAAACACACGAGGTCGAGGACGAGCGGACGACAACAACCCGACCGCCTCGACGGGCAAAAGGGCCTCCCAGTTCCGTCCCCCGTGGTACAAGGCTCCTGAGCGCATCCCGGCGAGGAAGCGGGAGCACCAAACCAACTTCTTTGCCTCACCTCGGGGTCTTGGCCCGACTAAACCTCATCGGGAGCAGCCATGGCGCCGTCCAGGCTAAAGGCCTTGTCAGGTAAGTTAACGGCTCGCCGAAACCCACATTTTTCCCTCGCCCCGATCGCGCTGTTCCGTCCCATCCCCGCTCTCGTGTCGCGGGCTGCTGGAGACGCTAGCCAGGCCTGAAATTTCCAAGCCAATCCCATCAACTGGGTCCCTAGTGCTGGCTCCTCCCCCCACCAGCGCCCAACACCGCGTCTGCGCCACCTGCACGCAGCGCAGCGTGCCTGCCCTCTCCCAACACGTCCGGCGCCGTCATTCTCGCTCCCGCCTTCCCGCGCCTACACCCATCATCTACCCATCTTTTTTTCCCGCCCCTTGGGATACTGCCAACACCCGTCTTCCCTCCTCCCGCCATTGCACCTCAATTCATCCCACCTCTCGCGTCCCCCATTCTTTATTCCCACCGTCACCAATCATCCTTAGCCCGCCCGGGGTTCCCTAGAGCGCCAGCGGCCACACACATGTGTCGGCGCCCAAGGCCGTCATCATGTCAGAAGAAATGGACGATGAGCTAATGAAGGTGTGTTCAGTCGGCGGGAATGCAGTCTCGGCATTCCTCTCGTGGCGACTCCAGGCTACCAATGCCTGCGACGTCACTCTCGTTTGGAAGTCTGGTTACGAGCATGTCTCCCAATATGGCATCTCCATGAAGTAGGTCCCGACGCCAGTCCTCGAGGCCCCAGCTTCTAACCCTCGTTCCAGGTCCGGTGTTTTCGGCAACGAGCGATTCAAGCCCCGTCATGGTACGCGACGTCCCCCCGCCCCAGTGCCCACATCCGCTAACCAGACGCCCTCCAGTTGTCCGCGTCCCCGAAGAAGCAGCGGGCGTTACCCAGGGCCCCTTCGACTACGTGATTCTTTGCATAAAAGCGCTTCCGGACGTCTACGACATCGCCGGCGTCATCGAGTCCGTCGTCACCCCGCAGCACACCTGCATCCTTATTAACACCACCCACGCGCTCGGCGTCGAGTCCACCATCGAGGAGCGCTTCCCCACCAACGTCGTCCTGTCGCTGGTATCTGGCGCCGAGATCTCGCAGCTCGGGCAGAGCGAGTTTGAGCACCGCGGCCCCACCGACATGTGGATCGGGCCGGCTAACAAGAACGATCGCATCCCCGCGTCGATCCAGGAAGATATGGCGCAGGCGCTGGCGATGACGTTGAGCACAGGCCAGGTCGACTGCAAGGTGTCTCAGAACATCCGCCAGCAGCAATATGAACGCTTAATAGGGTATGTATACGGTTGTACTGTCCTTGGTCTCCGGGCGCTAACGGCACGATTCAGTCCCATTGCCTTCCACCCCGTCAGCGTCATCTTCGAGACGCCAAACCACAGCGCTCTCCTCGAAAAGGTTGGCGTCAAGGAGATGGTCTCGGACGTCATCGACGAGCTCCTCCGGTTAGCCGATTCCCAGGGCTGCAAGCTGCCCGCAGGCTTTAAGCAGAAGACGATGGACGACATGACGCGCCCGTCGACGACAGACAGCATAATGTGGCAGGACTACGCGGCGAAGCGGCCGATGGAGGTCGAGACGTTCCTCGGAGCCCCCGTCAAGCTCGCCAAGGACGCCGGCCTCGCGATACCCCGGATCGAAACCCTTTACACCATACTCCATCACCTTAATGTGGTTAACCGCCAACGGCCCGGCCCGCCCGGGTCGGTCGGAGGGCCCATGCCAGCCGCGAACCCGATGGCGTCCCCGGCGCCGAGGGCGCCCTCGCAGAACGGGTTCAGGCCGATGATGAACGGCATGCCCAACGGAAATGGCAGAGGGGGGCGCCCGAGGATGCCGTCCAACATGGGGCCGCCGCCGCGGAGGGGGCCCCCGCTTTCGATGTCCAGCGGTCCCAACGGTTTCCGACCCCCGATGATGAACGGGCCCCCTAACGGCTACCCGCCGTCGCGGGCCGGTTCCCGGAGAGGCTCGATGGAAGGGGCGGACCTGGAGGACTTCCAGCATCTCGTCCTGTACGATGACATACCAGAGGGCGGGCCACCGGGCGGATACGGTCCCGGCGGCGAGACCCCCGACCTCACGATGCGCGAGAGGGAGCTGCAGCTGAGGCAGCGCGAGCTGGCGATGAGGGAGCAGGAGTTTAGGATGCGACGAGGCCCCCGCCGCGGCCCGCCGCCGCCGTCGTCGGTACGGGGCAGCGCGCAGATGGGCTTCGACGACGACGATGACGAGGACGACTATGTGGATCCGATGGCGCCCATGGGCCAGCCCCTGATCGACCCCGACAACTTTGACATGATGAGCGTCACGTCGCGAAAGAACCGGAAGGCCGTGCCCACGGCGCGCGAAGTGAGAAACAACCCGGGGGGCGACGGGCTGCCGCAGCCGCGAGCCAGCAGGTTCAGGCCGAGTTTCGGGCGGAGCAGAACGAGCCAGATGAGCAACGTGCCGGCGCTGGGCGAGAATATCCTGGACGACACGCTCATGGCGTGCTCGTCGAACCGGTACGGCGCGGTTGACCGGGGGACTATGCAGGCCGAGTCCCGGGCGAACTCTCTGACCGCGTCGAGGCTGGACGAGCTCCAGTACGGTCAAGGACCGATGCCGGGGATGGGACCTGGGCCGATGGGCCCCCCGAGCATGAGCGGCGCCTACCCCCGCCGGACGAGCCAGTCCCCGGGCGCCCAGTACAGCCCGTCGATGAGGGGGATGAACGGGCGGCCGTCGCCGCCGAACGGGATGCAGCAGCCCGTCCCGCGGTACCCGCCCGGGCAGGGCAACTCGGTCGCTCCCCACCAGGTTGAGCAGCATGCAGGGGTGAGCTCCCTCCACCCGCCACAGTCGAAGAATGTGCGAAGTCTGACCGGCAGCGCGAGCGCGAGCGCCAACAGTGGTGATTCGGTGCCGTCTTTGAATAGTAGCCAGAGCAGCATCGCGCGGCCCCCCGGGGTGCGCTAGGGTCGAAATCCCGGATAAAGGCGCAGTCGACACATCGGCGCCACCGTACCCCCTGCGTCGCTTACGGAACGACGAAACTGACTCGACATCGGCGTTCTTACTTACATACTTTCGCGACGTACATATGCATATTCATTTTTTTTCTCAGGGCGACGAACGACAGGGTGGGGCATACCGTATCACCCATAATAGCAGCATTCAGGGCGGAACGTCTTCGAGTTTGTCACGCATATAATGAGGGAGCCGGCGGCGGCATTGGTTTTGGGTTTGGCCTGGGATGTTGGGCTTTGTGGGACTGGGTGGCATTGGGGACATGTTGGAGTGGAATGCTGCGGCTTGTGCAGGGTCATCCACCTGGGATCTGGCTCGAACGGCCCTCCCACGGCAACGAAGGCTGTCATGTATAGGGGCACAAGGGCCGTTACGGGTTCCCCCCGCTCACGCCCATGTTCTGTTCACTGCTGTCCACATATTATCCACCGCCACACCACCACGGGAAAGGGGGAATCAACGGGTGGGAGGCATAACTAGACTAGCCGGGATTGGGGGGCGCGGATTTGGTTTTTTTTGGTTTGTTTCGAAGCGAGGCGAAACGACGAGCCCCTCTTATCGACGCATTTTTTATATTACTTCTTTTCTCTTTGTTGGTTTGGTTTTGCCCAGCTTTTTCATGTTTTTAGGGGTTTTTGGGAAACATGGTTGGGATGGGGAGGGAGGTGAGGGACGGAGGTATAGAACGTATGGAGGGAGATGGAGGGTGGGAGAGGGAATAAGGGGGTGAAGGAGGGGGGGAGAGGGGAACAGAAGGGGAACGGAAAGGGGTAGGAGTAAGGAAACATAAATATTTAGATGGTAATAGTAGTGAGGGAAAGCGGCGGTTTTTCTTCCATCGGGTTCAATGGCTGTCTTGTAAGTGCTGTGAGAGCGTATATTTGAAATGAATTGGCGTGGGTGAGGGGGATGAGGAAGGGGACTATGCGTTTGGGCGTAGAGAGAGCTTAAGTGTGTGTGTTCTATGTACATGCAGGAGTGGGTTGTCAGTGCCCAGATGGGGTTGCTTCAAAGAATCGAGAACAGGCAAATGATATGTCTGGGTTTTGGGCGTCAACGGGGAAGGCTCTGTTCGCTCCGGGGGAAAATGGTGTTGGAGACGCGACGCGTCGTGATCTTGGTGGGGTTTTGAGTGTTTACTTGCCCCACATGGCCGCACCACCACCATCCACCAAACAAACCCGGCAACAGGACGTCGGACCCCACGTCCACTCACCACGCCCCTCTCAATCCACCACCATCACCACCACCAACACGATACCATCGCCACCATTACATCCACAACCCACCGCCAAACACCGACGGAAAAGAGCTCTAAAGAGAGGAGCCCTGTTTCCTTGAGGTTGCATAGCGGATTGGAGTAGAATAGAAAGGAAAGCTGGGTGATTGGAAGGATGGCGACGAGGAACTTTGGGAATACGACGCAGATGCGCGGCGTTGGGCCTGGGGCTGCGGCGGGGGGGAGCTCGGGGGCTGCGGCGATGAAGTCTAGGCAGTTGGTAATTTCTCCCCTTTCCTTTTCTTCTTTTCGCCTCTTTTTTCCCATCCACATCCCCTTCTCCCCTCGCCTCCTTGTCCCACACTCAACCATGTCACGGCTTCATTCTACCCGTGGCTGTCCAGGCCTTACGAAAGCCAGGGAAAACAGCCACAGCGGGAGGGGCAGGGGCCGGGGCAGGGCCCGGGGCAGGGGAAGGGATAGGGATAGGACTCGGACTGGATGAAAAAGGGAGAGAAAGAATACTGACAGAGAAGATAGACGCACCTGAACTCGCAGCTAGCGAGGCTGTCGGCAAACCTGGCGGACACGCATAATCTCATGACCATGACGGCTGCGCAGGCGGAGGCTATGAAGGGCTTGGGAAGCTGGCATGCTGGGATGTGAGTTCCCCCCTTCCCCCTTCCCCTTATCCTCCCAACTTCCCCTCCTCCCAACCTTCGTTTCCCCCTCGCTGCCTCTCTTGGCCCTTTTCATTCCCGTCGCCTTTCCTCCCCGTGTTTTGTGTTTTGTTCCCCCGGATTTTATCATACCGGACACCGAACCCGGGCTTAACTTTCCGGCCTTGGGAATCCCTGATTGGAATCTACCTCCGCGCCGTTGTTGCTTGTTCCCGCGCTGGGTTCTATACCGTTTGGGCTTGGAGGCTGAGCTGACTGCCTATAAGGTTCATGGCGGCGAGCAAGGTGCTGGGGGAGGAGACTGCCCGGGAGGCGGAGAGGGGATGAAGCGCGCCGGCACCAGTAGATGACCGATCGGGATGTATACGACTGGAATTGTGTAAGGGACCTGCCTTCTGGCTTACGGGGCGGTATGGTTCAAGGACGCCATGGCGATGGCTAGACGGCACCGCGGGGCTTGGGCTCCTCCAGTTATAAGGGAAGTTACGGAGAGTAGCGCCGCATTGACGAACGCTGTCACGGAGTAAGCCGGCTTTCTTGTTTAGAAAAGACGGAGTCTATCCATGATGGACATGACCGCACAGCTGGGGAGCCGGTACGAAAAGTGTCACGAACACTTAATACAACCACGACATTACGAACACATACATCTTTCGTTTCTCTGTCCATTGGGAAAGGCGCGTTTTATCATTGTAGTCCTAGATCCCAGACCAGGGCCAACTCCCCGCGCGTCCCTCCCCTCCCCTCCCTTTGTATCGCCAGGATAGATAAAGCGGCGCGGTCCAGTCCCCGGGCGGCATGTTCAATGTTGCGACACCGCCAGCCGAAGACGAACCTGGCTTGTCCCGTCGCCACGCTTCTATGGACTACCGTCGCCGCGATGCCACTGGCTGGAGACGGCCCCGTCGCATCCCTCCCGGGGCTCGTCACCCCATCCCCGTCGACTCGAAACGTTGCCGGTTCTCGTGGTCGTTCTGGGCGGTGGCCTCCGGGTCGCCGGGCACGTGTTCCGTTTCGGGGGGCGTCTCAGGAGGTCCGCGTGCTCAGGGGCGGTCCGTCTAGCGGTGGTAGGTGGCGGCCCGGGGCCGGGTGAAGTGGCGGGTGGTGATGGCCAGGTCGGAGGACCCCGATGCTGGTCCAGTTCGTGTTGGCGCGACGGTGCGTCCGCATTGAGGTCCATGCCACCCATTACCTTGTACTGCGAACGCAGTCGCGTGGCGCTAGCTCAAGGTCGTGGATCCGGAAAGAACCAGGCTCAAAGGCTTCGAGACGCGAAAGGTCATTCAGCACCTAGGACCGTGGAGTTCCCGCCAGTCAACGAGAGTAGAGGTGCTCGAGGACCAGTTCGCAGGACACTTTCAAGCCCAAAGTGAAGCCCACCATCTCAGCCAGTCGGAGTTCCCTTCACATCTTTCCCTTCCCTCACCTCCTTCCCTCCCCTCATCTCCACCACCCCCTCCATCTTAACATCATCCCCCCTCAAACCCCTCCTCTTCTGCCTCCCCGCACAAACCGGAACCCTCTTCTCCCCCCCACAAGTCCCACACCTCACAACCAACACATCAGCCCACGGCTTCCTCCCTCCCCTGCTCTTATTCTCGACAACAGACCTGCACGACACCCCCTCGACCAGCAACGAGTCACAGTACTTGCACACAGTGCGCTTCACCGCCGGGTCGATCCTGATCTGCGTCTTGAGGGATGCCGCGCGCAGGTCGGAGAGGAGGCGGCGGGAGGCGGCGCCGCGGATGTCTCTCCCCGGACCCGGTTCCTGTCCCTGAATTTCGGACTCGGACTTGAAGGCCCGGCCCTGACTCTGGGCTTCCGTTGTTGTGCTGGGGGGTTCTTGGGTCTGGAGGTAGGCGGCGGCCTGGTAGAGGAACGAGAGGCGCGAGTAGATGACCTTGTTCGGGACCGAGCCCGACTGCTTCTTTGCCATTATGAAGCGCTCGTCAGACCAGAAGATAAGGAAATCAAGGAAAAAGAATTCCCTGTTGTTGAGTTACTTTGGCTCATTCAGCTGCGAAGCTCTATGAGTGTGCCGCTGCTGGGAACATCGTTTTCTCCCAGGATTTGGTCACGTGATATAGACTCTACGCCAGTGTGATGGTCTACACGACAGGAACTTATACGAATGTAGGACACATTATTTACTCAGACTAGCAAGTTTTTGGGAGCAGTTGCATTCGAAAGTGCTACTGGATACAGTGTGCTGCGGGATGAGCAACTCCGGCTCGAGAACTCCTTGTACACTCTTACGGACGGACGACACACCGGCAGCTGCCAACCCATCACCGGCTTCGGGGTTCAATTAGCTCTGAGAACTCCGATACAGTTTCGTAAATGTCTCGCCGGTATGGCTCCAAACAACCCAAAAATGACATTATAAGCCGCAGAGACTAAATCCGAACTGAAAACGACAACTCTGTTTGGACGACATAAGACTCTCGTCATGCAGCTCACCGCCGTCGCCCGTAAACGGCTTGGCCCAGTCGTTCGGTTCCCATGTCCGTCCCTCCGAAAATCCGGGGGAGGACATGTTGGTACATCAGTACGACAGGTCCCAGACCAGGCCCGCTTCAAGGGGTTTGGTCCCTCGGCCCCCCTGGCGCCACATTGCGTTTCGAGACCGCGGTGGCTGTACGCTCCAGGAGGAAGCCTAGTTTGTATGCATTTTCAGCACAAACTAGGAGAAACTTCAATCCCTAACTCTTCATCGACTCTCACCCTGAGGTACACCAATGGGATTCATCCTCCAGCACCATCCAACTCCCTGGTATTCGACTCCGCGGCCTCGGCACCCTCCCTGGTCCGCTCCAATCTCATCTGCTCCACCTTGGCTGCCCTGACCGCCCGCTTTTCCGTCTTCCTCGCAGCCATGGCCTCCTTTGCCGCCCGTCTACCCGGGGCAAGAGAGACTTCGATCTCCCCTCGTGACAGCGGCCGCGGAGCATGGGAAATGCCCTCGAGCAGGCGCAAGAGGGCCTCGTCAGCAGCACCCGGCGGGCCCTTCTCGCCGTCCTTGACGGCAAGCATAAGCAGTGCCTGCAGACAGAAACGGGCATCATTCCCGGCCGCGTGTAACGCAGCGTAGGAAATGTCGAGGGCATCGAGCAGCTTCCCCAGGTCATACCGGTAATGTAACTGGAGAGGGTACTGAGCCACTTTATTTGTGTCCATGATGTAAAGGGGTCGGAGGTCGATGTTGAGGTTCCGGAGCATCTTGAGTTCGCGAATGGTGCTGTGACATACGAGAACGGCATCTCTGCCTTCAACGAGTTACTCGAGCTTGGTCTTTAGCTCCGATATGCTCGCTACCGATTTGGACTTTCCAAACATGAACTTGTTGCGCGCTCGCCGACAGTAGTTCGAGGTTCCGGTAGTGAACTGGTACGAGTCTATCACTCTCGCAAGCTGTCTCTCATGTGTGGAGGCGAGCAAGTCGTTCAGGCGTCGGGTGTCAAGAATTGAGACGCCAATGTGCAGTTGCTGGTCCGGAATGAGTACCTCATATCCCTGGCAAGTATCAATATCGAGTCCGACGAAGAGCACGTCCTTCATGGACGAACCCGGCAGCCGGGTGCCAAGCTCCGGGACGCCAAGACGCAGTGAAGCTTCCGTGGGGCGTCCATAGCCTAGAAGCTGCCGGAGCGCGACCGTCTCCTCCCTTAGGATGCCTTTGTGCGCTGGCGTGTGGACGCCGGTCTCTGGTAGAATTGACTGCATGACACTTGCTGAAGAGCGATTTCGAGATCAGGTACGGTCACGGTGCCGAGCCACGGATTGTTCCAAGATTCCATGGCGGATGTTTTCGTCTCAGACGATGATACATGCTTTCTGTGCCATGTGGTTTGCGGAATTTGGTAGGTTGAAAGTATTATGGTTTAGGAAAGACCTGGGACGTAGGGCGAAGCGCCGGACCCTGTCCCGTAATGTCAATGCATTAAGCATCGCCTCACGCCTGATGACTTTACTCGTTAAGAATTGGGAATTGGTGTTGGAGGAGCTCTTGCTGCATTAAGGCCGGAGCTGACTGGGGCAGCTCAGTCATTGGCTGGCTGCCGACTTTCAGCTTCACCTCACTTCCAAAGCCGGCCAGTCACGTGCATCACCTGCACCGTTTAAACTTCGGCCCCAAATCCCATTGTCATCGGGAATGCTTTCTGCTGGCGCGCAAACAAGGCCTCCGCCCCCTTCGCTCTCGCATTTATCGTCAGCCTCGACTCGGGCAAAACTTTTCTCCTCCATCTCCAGCACTCGCCATACGCTTCCCCTCAACCACTGATCGTCGCACCGCAGCGGTCCCGGCCCAGCACTCATCTTCGTTTCCCCGCCCGCCCGCCAGCAACCTTAACCGACGCACCACCGCGTCGCGCGTCCAGCCACACCCACCCCCGTTCGACGTCAACAGCCGCCACCATGTCTAACGAGGAGGATCTCATCGACTACTCCGACGAGGAGATCCAGACGACGGAGCCCGCCGCCGCCGCCAACGGCAAGAAGGCCGAGCTCGCCGCGGGCGGCGCCGTCGACAAGAAGGGCAGCTATGTCGGCATCCACTCCACCGGCTTCCGCGACTTCATGCTCAAGCCTGAGCTCCTCCGCGCCATCGGCGACTGCGGTTTCGAGCATCCGTCGGAGGGTTAGTCACTCACTTGCTTCAAGATCTTATACCCTAAGTCTTCTACCACCCCAAACCCCAACCCTCCAAGCAAGCGTCCGTCCATCTCGCAAGCAATCCGTCGCTCGTCGCCTGGGGATTCCGCCTTGCTTTATTTGTTCCGCTCGCGGATGAGCAGTGGCTGCTGTCAGATGCGGTCTTGGCCAATGGAGGAGGACTTTTTTTTTCATGGAAAGAATACGGCCGTTGGGAGGGATTCGGTTCGGTGGGACGACTCTGGACGCGTCCGTTTGAGTTCCATCCTCGGGATGCTCTCGCACCTCGTTGGCAGGCCTGGCTGAAAAGTCGCTGCCGTCAAGACGAGCTCTGCTCGCTATGCCGCGTGGCACGTCCTTTCGAGGGCGACGATCCGGAATCTGCCCAAGCCATCCCCGCTTCGATGCGCGCAGACACGAGACGATTGCGGCGATTCTGCCTTCCATCACCTGCTCTTCGCTTCACCTCCGTTTTTTCATGTCGCTGGGCCTGGCCCCCTTGCCAAACGACCGAACGCTGCGTTGATGGGCGGACCTTGCGAGCGCACCTCGAGTTTTTGCTTACACTTTCGGGAAATAATCTAACGTCGATCGGTCCACAGTTCAGCAGACCTGTATCCCCCAGGCTCTCCTCGGAGGCGACATCATCTGCCAGGCCAAGTCGGGTCTCGGAAAGACGGCTGTCTTCACCCTGACGACGCTCCAGCAGGTCGAGCCCGTCAACGGCGAGGTGTCCGTCCTGGTCATGTGCCACACCCGCGAGCTGGCGTTCCAGATCCGCAACGAGTACAACCGCTTCAGCAAGTACATGCCCGACATCAAGACGGGCGTCTTCTACGGCGGCACCCCCATCCAGAAGGACATTGAGACGATCAAGAACAAGGACACGTGCCCCCACGTCATCGTGGGCACCCCTGGCCGCCTGAACGCCCTTGTGCGCGATAAGATCCTGCGCCTCGGCAGCGTCCGCATTTTCGTGCTGGACGAGTGCGATAAGATGCTTGACCAAGTTGGTATGTGCGGGTCGCAATCCTAGACCTGGAAATGTACTAACGCTGGCAGACATGCGACGTGACGTCCAGGATATCTTCCGGGCCACGCCGACTCAGAAGCAGGTCATGATGTTCTCGGCCACGCTCTCGGACGAGATCAAGCCCGTCTGCCGCAAGTTCATGCAGAACCCGACGGAGCACTACGTCGACGAGGACACCAAGCTCACGCTGCACGGCCTGCAGCAGTACTACGTGGCGCTTGAGGAGCGTGAGAAGAACCGCAAGCTCAACGAGCTCCTGGACGAGCTCCAGTTCAACCAGGTCATCATCTTCGTCAAGAGCACCCTCCGCGCGACGGAGCTCGACAAGCTGCTCCGCGAGTGCAACTTCCCCTCGATCTCCGTCCACTCTGGCGTGAGCCAGGAGGAGCGGTATGTATCTTTGTCCCCGGGACGTGAGCGGCTACTAACTTGAGCAGTATCCGCCGGTACAAGGAGTTCAAGGAGTTCAACAAGAGGATCTGCGTCGCGACCGACGTCTTCGGCCGTGGTATCGACATCGAGCGCATCAACCTCGCGATCAACTACGATCTCCCGGGCGACGCCGACTCGTACCTCCACCGCGTCGGTCGTGCGGGCCGTTTCGGAACCAAGGGTCTCGCCATCTCGTTTGTCAGCACCGACCAGGACAAGGAGGTGCTCCAGCAGATTGAGAAGCGCTTCGAAGTTGCTCTGCCGTAAGTCTCCCCGTTAATCCACTGTCCGGGTAGCGTACTGACTGTGCTGTAGTGAGTTCCCCGCGGAGGGCATCGACGCCAGCACCTACATGGCCTCGTAAGCGCGCGATGGCCACTGTGGAGTGGGGGGGTCGTTCGTCTGAGTGAGCGCTCGGGACCCCGGCGGCTTTCTGGGGCCGCGTGATGGGCCCCGGCAACAAAGGGAAGTCAGGGGGTTCAGTGCTGGCGGAGAAGGGACGGAGCACGGTGTTCTTTTTTTGCTTTTTTTTTCTCTCGAGTAATTAGGTACAGAATGGAAATGGGTTGACCTGGATGGGGCTGTTGCCACGGGCAGTGTTTCGTTTGTGAAGTGATTGATTGGGTCGTTCGTATTGGAGCGTCACCCCTTGATGGACTGGCCTTTTTCTTCCTCCTAGGATCTGGGGACGCGTATGGCGGATAGGCTGAGAAAGGCGCGATGTCGCGTTCTCTGTTCCGAGCTTGTCAGACTGAGACAAGCGCTTACGGGCTTACGGGTCTACGTGAGGAGCTCAGGCCCGGAGGACCCGGTGAGGACACGGGGCGACGGCTGACCCGTGGATCAGCGTATCCTGCCTTCATTCTCAGGGATGTCGAGTCATGGAACTTGTCCTTTACGTGAACGCGAACAGACGTCGCATCTTATGTCCCGCTTGAGGAGCTGGACCCGGGAAGGCTGCGCCTCGCCTCGCCTTGCCCTGCCTCTTTAGTTTGCTCCCGGTGCTTGGAGAGCCTTGCATTGTTCCGGCTTGAAATGGAAATATCTCCTTTTTCCCCTTCTCGTTCTCTGATTATTCCTCTGGCTAGTGTGCGTTTCGCAGAGGGGCGGGAAGGAGGGAGAGGTTGCAGGCAGCAGGCTGTCTGCCTGGCGCACTTACAAGATATCGAAGTCAAAGGAGGGGAAGAGGGAAGGGGGCCTGGTGATGGTGAATGAGTCGACTCGACTCATCCTGCGATCCTACGATCCTGGTGATGACACCCCCCAGCCAAGTCCACCATGCCGTTATGAACTCACCTCGTGATCGAGTCTGGCTGCCTCCCCGCCTCTGCCCCCGCCCTACGGTGAAAGAAGAGGAACCCTCATGACGACAACGTGGAGCCCAAGTCCAGGGACGAAAAGGCAGGGGTCGTCGGTGGCGGAAGTCTGGGGTGCAGACGGGTATCGCCGCCCGACCCCAGGATCCCTCCCGAGCGTCCCGAAGAGTTCCGGGAGCGGTTGGTATCCCTTACGCGGGATGTATTTTCGCCTCTTTGACACCAGACTCTGCGGGACCCCGAAGGCCCGGCGTGGAATACGAAAGCAGCCCCTTGGCTGCCTGTTTCTTGTGGGTGCGTGCGTCAGACGGGACGAGGCGCCGAGGCTGTGGCGAGCGCCCGGCCGGCCGGCCAAGCCTGCCGTCTCCGCCGCTCGATTCGGAGACATGACGCTCGGCGGGGACGCATCATGCGATCCGCCAGGGGTGAGCTAACGAGAACGTTCCCCCGCTCGCCGTGGATGTCATCCGAAGTCCATGGGTCCCGCGTCGTCATCATCAGCCGAGTGGAGCCCAAGGCTGACGTTTCGGACTTGGCGGGCTGGCCTCGGAACTACCAGGAGGTACCAGGCGCCAGCAGGTTTCGTACAGGTCCGCCGGAGCCGGAGGTTACCTGGCCCTCTGACTCACGGCGGGTCCGCCTCCATCCGTGGAACCCGGGCGGTCCCTGTGTCGAGCGTGGAGGGTCTTGAGCATCGGCTTGGCAGATGCGCGTTCATTCTATCGGTATGTCTGAAGTCCTCGGTAAAGCCACATCGTCCGGGGTGAGGCCCCTTCGGGAACCGGCGGCGCATCGGTCTTGCGGTGTAAAGAAACGCAATCCCCATCCCAGCCCAATCGAACCTGCGGTTTGCAGCATACCACCCCCAGCCGAATGAAACGATATTTGTCACCACGCGCCAAAGAAGGCAGCAAACCCCGCGTTGTCTCGCCACCGAGACGTAGTCTCGAACGTCGTGGAATAGTTTCCCATGGTGAGGTTTCGAGCGCTGCGAGCGTGGCGTTGCGTATCAGCATCATAACGTATGTCATTGTCGGAAATATCGCGCTTGTAATTCGTTAAGGAGACGGACGGGGTCCACTTTTGGTACCGCCCTCTTCGGCGCGCCTTTGTCCCGAGTTTTGGGTTGGTTTGGGAGGGCACTGCCATTCACGTCCCTGCGCGGATGATGGGCGTCCTGGCAGCAGCATGCACACTTCCCAACCCACCGAGTCTCTCACGCCCAGTGAGAGGCCAAGGACCCGCTGCAGACGGAGCAGGGACCCACCCTCGAGGACAGGCTGCTGACTGTGTTCTTTGTCCGCCGCCCCAGCCAATCACGGCGGGGCGCAGCGAGAGTGTCGGTCGCGGTGCTGTGCTGGCCTTGCATCAGGGAAAGCTCGCGTCGCACCCCTAGCGTCGGACCCAGCATGCCCATTCCGTCACTTTCCCCCCATCCTTTCCCCTCTTGGGACGTTGGGGCGAGTCCAATCTTGAAATTGAGGGCCCGATGGGATCCAGGGGGGAACGTCGTGGCCGCTGCCTTTCCTGTTTCGCTGGCCGTCTTGTCATTCCATCATCTAAGCGGATGGGCGAGGTGGGCCAATGACACGCGCCGAAGCTTCCCGTCGCTGAGAGGTGGACTAATTCCTGCCCAAAGTGGCGCAAGTGGCCCGCCGTAGTCGGGTCCGGCGGGCTGCATGGCCGGTACATGCAGCCGCCGTAGTGGACACGAGGGGAGGTCCCAATCTGCCTGTGCATAACAATTTCATCTCCGTTCGATGCGAGGCGCGTTAGGGAGGTGTGGCTGTTATCGGCTTGTTGCCCGGCTTTTGCTTCTCGTTCCCTCGATTAAGCGAGTGCAGTCGTGTCGGCGCGCTCTGGAAAATCGCTTCAGCGAGCATTACCACGAGACCTTCACAACAACAAAGAGCTGTTTAGGCTATAGTAGCAGAGTGACAAGTCCACGGTGGCCAAAGTAGCACCCCGAGACACCATGATCCCTCTCCTCGATGCAGCATCCCACCATCACGGCCAAGGGGGGCGAACGAACAGACCACCCTGCTGCCTTGTCGCACCAAGCAACAACTCTCATCCGAGCTCCGTGATTTATGACACCCCCCAGCCCCTTGGCCTATCAAAACTAGCACTCGCTTATAGTTTTGGTTATGAGACAAGATATTCATGTGGCCAAGCGGTGCGCTACGGGGGCGAGAGGTTAATTTTCGATTTATTCCCTCGTGGACGAAGGCCGCAGTTAAGCGCAGCGAGACGCGCCCTCGAGGTTAAACTCTGCTCCGCCGGGCAACCCGCCGGGGCGGAGCTCAGCAGTCGCACGCAGGCTATGTAGAGGCTTGGCCGAGCCCCAAACACCGTGCGTTTCGAAGGGACCGATAATGCCAGATCGATCGCCGAGTTCGGTGGCCCGGGAGCGGACTGGTACCCGATAACACGGCTCTGCGCTGTCCGGCGCGACCGGTGCGGACCCCACGAGCGAAATCAGGCCAAGTAAGAGTCAGCCACGGCGAGACGCCAGCGCGCACTCGGGCCAACTCACGCGGCGGCCGACGTGGACCGTGGGGCCGCTGTGGGCTCACATCGTGCGACTCCTCCCTCAAAGCGAGGGACGACATCACGTCAAGAACGGGCACATGACGTTCCTGGTGTGGGAGTCATCGCGAGGAATCCCGTCCCGAGATGTTGGGTCCGCAATCTCTTGGTTAGGTAGGAATCCGGCGATTGCCAGGCCTCCGCCTAGCATCCCGCCACATGGCCCCTGGCGCTCGCTGGGCCGGAGTGCTCGGTAATTGGAGGCTCGATGGACGTTGACCCTTACTGTTCTGGGAATGGGCGGGTGCCTCTCTGCCCGAGATGGACGAGGGGCCACTATTGCTCATCACGTGCTGCGTTTGGGCAGTGATTCATGCTCGAGGGGGAAGCATCTTTGGGATGATGTGAGTGGCCATCGTATAGGTTCTCTCGTTGACAAGTATCCTTCTGCCGTTGGCGGATACCTCAGGCTCCAGCGATGTACACACCGCACGGAAGGTACCTATGTAGGCTCGGGTGGGCTGAGTTGGGCCAAATACGGCCGTGGCGCTGCCAGCGCGACGACCTATTGGATGGCAGACGTTACCAAGTACAGTGGGATACATACCCCCGGCAAGGTACCCAGCCTCCCGCTCTCGTCCGTGACGCTCCCGCATCAAACCTGCAGCCTGCAGGGCCTCATGGAAGGCAACACCGTGGCGTACCCGACCCTGCCTAGCCAATCAGCGCCGGCCCCCCCCCCCCAAGGAATTACCGGCGCTGGAGTTGAGATTTGGGGGCAGGACGCACCATGACGGCCGAGAAAGGCGGACAACCCGCTGGAGAGCGCGCCGTACCTTTCCGCCCAGCACCAGTGAGCGACCAGTAAGCTCGTTCTCTTCGAACCCCGTATAGGTACCTGTGTACTTGCAAAGTCCCCTGCCAACGGGCCCAGTCGCACATACCGCCAGAGTGGATTGCATGTACCCGGTACACCCGAGCCACTCGAGCCAGTCCGGCTCCTCCGCCGCGTCTCCCAGTACTCTGTGCTGCCCCAGCTCCCAGTGTTCAAAACTACTCTGCCGCCCGCCTGCTGTCCCAAACTCCCTTGGTCTCCCCTCCCTCTCCCTAACGAACAAGGCCGCAACGATGTTCGACCTCACGATCTAAGAACGGACGAAGGCGACTGTCAAAGGTCTGCTGGGCGTCTACGAGCGATACCCGACGATTTTCTCATCCTGTTTCTGTCTTCGATTTGATACCAACTCCTTTTAACCCGTAATAATCGGATCTCCCATCGGTTTGGTCTTTTGATTCCCTTGGAATTGAGAGACACCTGGACCAAGCACGTCTTCCCGCAGCGGCATTCACTTGTTTCTTGCGACCCGGAAAGCGAAGAATCGACAGGGGAACCAAAACGCCTCCAAAACTCCACGAATTTCCTACCGCGGACGAGTTGTCTCCTCGCCACCACCGGAGAGAGAGACACATCCCTTCCTTATCGCCCCGTGTTACTCACATCTCGACCGAGACACCGCCTTCGCTCCCGTCTCCAGCAGACGAGCGTGTTCCCTTCTTCTGTGTATACCAACCAGTTCTTCATTTGTTACCTTCCAGCATAGCAAGGGTTACGACGGATATCGGCTGCTCTTTTCATCTGTCACGTTCCAGTTTTCTTCCTTATATGTCCCTGTCCCGTCTCCGCCCCGCCATTTCGCCACTCTGAGCGGAAACGAGTCACTCGTGTTCGAAGGCTCGGATTTGCCCAGGCTGCCATACCCACTGTACCTGTAGTGCCCACCAGCCACGGGTACTTCGCCCCTCCCCCACTGCCTTCCGCAGGTGACCGCACCCCTGTCGCGCGTCTTTTTTACCGCCACACTCGCATTCCCGGCGATTCCACAGAAGAGTCATCGAGGCCACACGACCAGGCTGAGTCGATCCACCCCCCCGGTCCATTTAGGTACCAGCGCCTCCCGTGTCGCCCCCGACCCAAGGCAAAAGGCAACAATCGGCCGACCTCGCAAAGGGAGTCACACGTTCCTTTTGGCGACGGCGACTGACGACGACGGTCAAATACTCCCTGGCTTGCTGCTTTGCGACCTCTTGATTGCGAGATCGTACCTGCATAGCGGCAGCTTTAGCAAACGTATTGCCCATTCGTCACCTCGCGCCAACTGCTCCCGCGATAACGCAACGCGTTAACACGACGACACCCTCCTTCGGCCTCGTCATATCATTGCTTCCAACCCCAACCTACTCCATCCGATGATAACGGTGACTCGCCTCGGTCCTGCCTAGAGTCATCGCCGCCATCGCCCTCTAACTCCCTCCGCCACCCTCGCCTTCAGGCATTCGCTTGCTTGGAAGCATCGCGATGTACCTTACCGGAACATCTAAAACTCCAGTCGTCACCTCTGCTCCGTCATACGGCCCGATCGTTCTTGTCCTCGAAGGCTTTACGTCTCTTCGCACTTGAAGAATCCCGATACTTCAACACCCCGAGACCTCCGCTCCGAAGCCGCGCATTCCCGCTGCTCCAGAGCCTCCTTCACCTACGGTTATCTACGACTTGTCTACGGCATCCACGATTAGGCCTGTTGACCCTGCTCAACGGCGACGACTGGAGGGGTATTCGTATCTCCGACAGTAACATATTACACTCGCGACATAATCCATACTATCTCCACATGCTTCTTTAGCGACCTTCCATCACATCGTACATCCCGCCTCTCTCCAAAATGAGGGGCGCCATCAACACCGGATCTCCTCCCAACCCTACTACCTGGCAGCAAGTTCAATATGCCCCCTTCCTTTCCACCTCGCAGTCGACCGCGGCGTCGTCTGCCTCCGGGTGGTCCGACCTGTCATCGCAAGCTTCGGTCGGTTCTTTGACCTCGTCTATGAGCCTGAGGTCGACGTCGTCCTGCGACTCGATCTGCTCCGACAAAATCTCCCTCCCCGAGCCGGCGCCCAAGCAGCAGAGGTGCAACGCCGATGTTGTGCCTCCCGAGCTCAGGCAGAACCCCCGGCGCACGTCGGCGCGCACCGCGTGCCCTCCCAAGCTCGTGCATCAACATGACCGAAAGGTCAACTTTGTTGACAGCCTTGTCGGTATGTTCGCTTTATTCCTATACGCAGCCATCTTGGCCTCCAGTTACTAAATCACCCAGACTCGGCCGCGTTGCTAGTGGAAGCCATCTGGCCGCTGTCCTCGGTCATTTGCCGAAATGAAATCAGCAACAAGGCCGTCCTCCCCCTCCGCACCTTTATCCAGGAGACCCTAAAGCGGTCGCGGACGAGCTACTCGACGCTCCAGGTAACCATGTACTACCTCGTCCTAATCAAGGCTCACGTCCCGCGACACGACTTCACCATGGAGCAGCCGAGAGACGACCCCAGCAGCCGCGCTCTCCAGTGCGGCCGGCGGGTTTTCCTGGCCGCCCTGATTCTCGCCTCCAAGTATCTCCAGGACCGCAACTACTCCGCGCGCGCCTGGAGCAAGATCTCGGGTCTCCACACCCAGGAGATCAACCAGAACGAGACGGCCTTCCTCCACGCCGTCAGCTGGAACCTGCACATCACCAACAGCGTTTGGAAGAGGTGGACGAAAATTCTCCTGGACCACCGCCCGCCCTCGACGCCGCCCTCGCCCGGCGGCATGGGCGCGATGCCGTTCAACCAGCAGATCGCCGACTGGAAGAAGGCCATGCTCCAGCTGGACCCGGAGCTCGTAAACACCGAAGCGCTGAGGAACCTGTCGCTGCCGCCCATCTTCCGCGAGCCCAGCCCGATCTTCCCGTTCGAGCCGCAGGAGTCCGCTCCCCCTACGCCCGCCACCATGGAGCCGTCGCCGGTCCCCATGCACAATCCCGGCCGGCAGCTACCCGCGTTCGGCCTCCTGCCCACGCCCCGACTGACCCCGCAGCCAAGCGGGTTCGGCACTCCTGCAGCGAGTGCCGCTCCCCAACTCACGAGGGGGTCTGCCATGGGCATGGCCATGAGCCAGGCCGGCAACGCGGCGGCGACGCAGTTCATGGACTGCTGGCCCACGTCGAACCCCACGCCGTCCCCGCAGAGCCAGGTGCCCCCGCGCCGCCCGTCGCTCTCGGCCTACTCGACCGCGTCCTCGCCCGAATCGATGATCTCGGACGTCTCGCGCACCTCGCGCTCATCCTCCATCTCGTCCTCGACGTCGCTGGCGAGCGCGACCAGCACCGCCAGGCTGGCGGTGCCGTCGCGCCTCCGCGCTGCGAAGCTAGGCGAGAGGTCCGGCGCGAGGCCCGCGATTGTGTCGTCCGTCCCCGAGGACTACGAGCAGTTCCTGACGGCGTCGCCCGAGTCGTACAACGGGCCCGTCGGCAAGGCGGCGGAGTACCACGAGACGCCCTTGGGCCGACGCGAAAGCGCGCTCGAGGCCATGGTGGAGTCTGCCAACGTGCCGCAGCAGCTTCCCGCCCCGCAGCAGCGGTGGAGCGGCTCCGTGGCGCGGACCGGCTCGAAGAGGTGCAGGTCCGACTCGGTGGAGGCGTCCCTTCATGACAATGTCAGGGGCCTGCTCGGCGGGTCCGAGGGCCTGGTGCAGTGGCGCGACGCGCTGGTGAGGCCCGGGCCCGGCGTGCCGGCGCCGCCGGTGCTGACGCGCCGGAGCAGCAAGAGGCTTTGCTGCTCGACCGAGGTGTCGCAGGGGATGAGGGGGGACTACCTGGGTCTTACGCCGCCGATGTGGGCGGGCATCCCGTAGGGTTGCCTCGGGCGTTCTCTCCATTCTCTTTGTCCCCTTTTTCTCGTCTCTCGGTCTTGTTTCTGTTGTCTTTGGTTCCCTTTAAGCCGGTCATTATACCCCCACCCGCTAGATTGGCGTCTAAAAGGACGGCAGTTTTCACGCGTTCTGGTCAAGATGGGAAAAGAGCAATGGTTTGGTGTGTTGGGACGGTGGTCTTTTTTTTGGGATTTGCATAATGGCGTGGATGGGTACCGGAGGAAGATTTGCTTTTTTATGTTTGCTATTGGAGGGGTGTGTGAGGTAAAGAGAGGAGGATAGGAGTGGGGACGGGAAGGTGAGGCGGAAGAGGAGAGGAAATGGAAGAAGGAAAAGATGATATCCGGTGTTAGGCTGGGTGTACGATAGGGGATGATAGGGGTAAGGAAGAGTAGATAGTACATTGATGTTGTTAATAACCTCGCGTTGCCTGTGATTGTGATCAAGGCTGTGAGTCCGTGAGTCGACCCTATTGGGGTCTCCGGATGCGAATAACGGACCATGGCAGGACTCGTCCAGCGATTAGGGGCTTCACTATCGTTCAATTCGTTCACACTTCATCTCACCCATGGAACCTTTTACCGGTCCCCATTGCTTTAATACCCTTGCGCTCACCAAAACGTGGCCAGGCCCACCGCTCCCGCACCTCCGAGGTTTCGAGAAACGGAGCCTGGGCTCCTTCCTGGCTCTTTACATACATAGTCGGGGCCCGGCTCTTAATACTCAGGTCATTTCCTCAAACACCCACGGCCGTTATCGCAGCGGTCATTACGACCCGTGGTGATTGACTGGATGACCACGCCGTGCCTGGCGTTTAACACCCCTTCGCCCTTCGGCCCTGGGCCCCGTCTATTTCCGGTGTACATGGCATGGCGTCTTGGACGTGGATCTGCCGAGTGTTGTGAATTTGCTCAAGTCCATCATTGTTAGGCCCTCGCGACACATGCAATTCCGAGAACTCCCCGGTCATCACCTTCGCCATGGCCTGATAAGCATCGTCCTCTCACCTTAACATTCGGTTAACAGGGCACTGCCACGCCGTCATAAGTCAAGCACAACGCAAAGGCAGCTTAAGCCAGATAACTGGAGATGGGATATATCTCAAAATATCTCAGGGCATCTCGTGCACATCCCCGTCAAGGACATCGCGTAACTCCTTCCCATGGCCCCATGTAAATGCCAAAGTCCAACTCCAAATCAAACAACATCAACAACAGCCTGTCCCGGTCCCTCCCTACCGTCCTCACCTCGAGTGGCCTGGCGTATCCATCGCCCATTTCCCGTACAACCCGTCCGGAACTCATCCTCGCACTCAGTCCAAGACAATTGCATCTCTCGCGTCCCGTTCCAGTATCCCCGCTTCTCTCCAACCAGCTCCACACTACGCTCACCAATAATCATCATCCCCCGAATCATTCTCCGAATCATACGGCAAATCCGAATCATTAACATCCCTCCCCCACTCCCGCCTCATACTCCGAATCGCCCGCTGGCCGTCCCCCTCAAAGGTGCCCCGCTGGTACTCGGTCAGCTTGCGGCAGATGGGGTCCCACTTGGACCCGGGCGGCCACGGCTTGTTGCTCAGGTAGAAGTTGTAGGCGTCCTGCAGCGGCCAGTGGGTGAAGCTGACGAGGTGACGCGCGCCGTAGACGAAGAGGGTGCTGATGTTGACGTCCCGGTGGACGTCGGTGTGGCTGTGGACGATGTTGATGCACTCCTAGTTCGAGGTTAGAGATTTTCAGATGCCGTGGGGAATGTAACTATAGTCTCGTTGGGTGTGGACTTGGGATACATACCTGGGGATCCCAGCTCTCGCGGTCGACAAACGCGCCGCCAGCAACAAGCCAAAAGATCAACCTCTCATCCTTCTCATCCCATGGCCCATGGAGATGCTTCGGCTGCATCTTGACGCCGAGCTCAACATCCTGCCGGTCCCGGAACTGCATCCAGCCCTCACGCCTCTTTCCGACCGACGCCTTAGCCAGCTGGAAGTCATGTTCAAAGCACTCAACTGCATTGAAGAAATGCTCCGACACTGGCTTGTTGCAGTGGTCGCACTCGCACTTGGCGAAGTGGACGCCTTCGTCCCCGGGCTGGTGCTCGTCGTACCACCGTTGCTGGGCCGCGAGGACGAGGTCAATGGTGAAAAACTTCTTGCGAATCAAGTTCTCCTGTGCTCTGGTCAACTTCAATTCTAAGTGTATGAAATGAGGTAAACGCACCTGGCACCGAACAATGTCGAGGCACCCCTCATCCGGCACAGGAGGCTCACTCGCGTCGTCAACCTCCTCGCGACGACGCCTCCCAAAGTAGACGGACCACGTCGGGGCAAAAGCCCGAGCCACAAGCCGGACGTGGGAGTAATTGTTGTTGAGTGCCTCGTGGATGTGGCGGTTGCAGTACTTGAGGTCCATGTTCTGGCTCTCCGTAAAAACCATGACGAGGAGCTCGACCGGGAGGCGCTCGAGGATCGATCCACGCCGAGTGGTCTTGGCCTCTCGGAATTTCTTCTTCTTCTTGGAGGCAACGATTTCCGTGTCCCTGCCGCCGGGACTGGCAGGTGTGGACGAGGAAGAAGCCGCGGAGCTCATGTCCGCGGCAGTCCTCTTTTTGCCCCGGATGCGCAGGGGCGTCAGCGGCATCTTAGGATCACCGATACTCACAAAAGTATATCATAGATTGATATAGTGTGTGTGTTTAGGTTATGATATGAATGAATAAAAAACATGTCTGGTATCGTGACGTTGTGAGAAGATGGAGGTGGAACTGGAGGAATTTTATCGTCGTCAGGGTGGGTTGCATGAGGCTTCGCGCATAAGATTTCCTTCTGGGGCTTTGAGAAAGCAGACTCCCATGTGATTTTTTTGTTTTTTTACAAACAAGATATGGCTCGCGCCTTCCGTATGGGGTGGTCGATGGATGTATACCTGCCTCCTTTGACTCGCCTCTTTGACAGTCGCTCCTTCCCTACTTGTGGTTGTGTAAGTGAAGCAAATAGCGCGAGAGGTACCGAAGTACCCACTCGTCGCCTGAGGCTCCACCGACTGCGCGGAAAGGGTCTACACCAAGCCACGAGGAGCTGCAGGTGGCCCGTGCGCCAAATTTTGCTCGAACCTTTTATCGAGCGACATCAAAGAAATTCACAAGATAGCCAAAGAGAGTTGCCAGAGCTTGCCATAGGTGGTGACTGACGGCCCAAACGCACCTGGATCCCCCAGCCCGTTCTCCTTTGGTCGCGCCCCTAGATGTAGACCACGACAAACGGGCCCTTCCGGAACGAATGGACGCTTGAAATGTCTCCAGCGCTGCGCTCTCCGGTGCCGTCCAACACGCTCCTCCGCTTCCTCCGCGCCCGGTCGCAAGAGATCCCCTCCATTTACCAGCAGTGTAGCTCGCCGCAGGCCCCGCGGAGGGTCGCGCAGCAGGCTCGCCGCGCGTCCGGCCTAGCGAGGCGACAGCGGCCAACGGCCCAGACGGGCCCCGACGACATCTCCCCGCGCGAATGGCGCCCGTTGCGAAGATGCCCTGCGCTGTCCCCCAGGACCGGGTCGGCTCCCTTCTCCACCACCACCTGTCGCGCCAATGGATACTATAACGGGCAGAACGGCCAGGACGAGCGCCCGCTCACCTGGCAGGAAAAGCTGTGGGGCTTGGCGGCGCGGCGCGGTAGCAAGCCGCTGCAGCCGAACGACCTCCCCGGCCGTGAGGACGACATCTTTGCCCCCCGCCGCACCATGGCGGCCAAGGCGGCGCTCGAGCCGCGCGTGCGGTGCACCGAGGTCGACGAGCGCGGCGAGACCACCATCACGGACGGCGAGTTCAAGAAGACGGAGCTGATCGCAAAGGTTAGCACCTCGCCCCATACACACCCTGCCCGGAACCCGCGCTGACAGCCTGTAGTACGGTCTCCTGCCCCGCGATCTCCGCAAGATCGACTCGTCCACCCTCCCTCACATCCTCGTGCGCCCGTCCGCCATCCTCATCAACCTCCTCCACCTAAAGGTCCTCATCAGGCACGACCGAGTCCTCCTCTTCGACATCTTCGGCACCAAGACGTCCTACCCGCAGTCGGCCTTCATGTACGACCTGCAGGGGAAGCTGCGCCAGAAGAACGCCGGCGCGGGCGGCCTCCCGTACGAGTTCCGCGCCCTCGAGGCCGTCCTGACGTCCGTCACCTCCGAGCTGGAGGCCGACTTCGAGGCCGTCCGCGACCCCGTCATCCGGGTGCTCAGCGAGCTCGAGGACGACATTGACCGGCAGAAGCTGCGCATCCTCCTGATTCTCTCCAAGAGGGTCAGCACGTTCGAACAGAAGGCGAAGCTCGTGCGGGATGCCATCGACGAGCTGCTCGAGGCGGACGACGACCTTGCGGATCTGTACCTGACGGAGAAGGCCAACGACGTCTACCGCGGTGTCGAGGACCACACCGAGGTGGAGATTCTCCTCGAGTCGTACCACAAGATCTGCGACGAGATTGCCCAGGAGGCCGGGAACCTGGTGTCCAGCATCCGCAACACCGAGGAAATGTGAGTCTTCCCCCACCCAGCACCTCCATCCAACACCGCTGACCCCTCCAGAATCCGCGCCATCCTCGACGCAAACCGCAACGCGCTCATGCTCCTAGACCTAAAGTTCAGCATCGGCACCCTCGGCCTCGCAATGGGCACCTTCCTCGCGGGCCTCTACGGCATGAACCTCGAGAACTTCATCGAGGAGACCAACTGGGGCTTCGGCGGCGTGACGGGCATGTCCATCTTCTTCTCGCTGCTCGTGTGCTGGTACGGCCTCGGCAAGCTGCGCAAGGTGCAGCGCATCAAGATGCTGGGCGACGAGCGCGCCACGCTGCCGCGCCCGCACCACCAGCCGTGGCTCGCGCAGCCGAACAGCGTGGACTCGAGGGGGAGGGAGAAGATGCGGAGGATGAATATGAACATTGGGGCGCAGAAGGCGACCAAGACGAAGCGGTGGCTGTGGTGAGGCGTCGCGGGTGTCGTTTTTTCCACGGCTGGTATCTTGTTCGCGGTTGGTAGGTGGATGGGAGGTGGGTCGGGTTATCTGGTGCATGCGATGCATATAGATGGCGTTTTTTTGTCGTTTTGGCTTTCTGGCATTTTTTTTTCTTCCCTCTCCTGGATTGTTTGGATTGGAACTCTGCTCTAATATGATGGTGTATTATCTGAATACCCCGAGGAACGGAACTCATGTACGAATAGTAAAAAGAATTTGGAAACTTTGAAACTTGCCCTCGGGATATCTCGGCGTGTGTCAGTGGATGTGGGAAGGGGCAGGGGGAGTTCGAGGAGACTCGGAAGGAGGTATGGACGGAGGACTTGAAAAAGGTCTGACGAGGAAGAGAGTATTCAGCACCCGTTTGTCCTCTGACCATCCTCTGACCATCGTCGCCCTCTGTTTAAAGCTACGGAAAAGCATTCGCTTCAGTGCATTGTTACCTGCATCCATAGTCGCCCACCTCGAAGCTCCAGCACCTAAGCTCCACGATGGACGGATTCTTCGGCTACGTACGCGCCCGTCCCCGGCCCCTTCTATTCATCCATCTTCCACGGCCTCTCACCTTGTCCCCCTCTTCCGCTCGTTACCTTGTCCTCCTAAGCTTCTCCCTTCCGAACACCCCCTTTCCACTCCGACCCTAGCTTCCCCTCGCATAGCAGACAGACTCTGACAACCACAGCTCAAAGAGATATTCGGCGTCTTCTCCCGATGGGCAAACGACCTCACCTCCGCCGTCGGCGCCGCGGTCGAATCCACCATCGCCGCAGTGAAAGACCTGTTCGGCATCACGATCCGGCGGCTCGTCGGGGGCCGCGAGGGCCCGTTTGCGGGGGAGAGGAGGGTGTGGAGGAATCGGTGGGGAGGGGTGCGTTGAGGTTCTGTCGGGGTGGGGGAAGGGGGGGGGGGGGGGGGG
>JAGFNX010000318.1:0-14792 GCA_017657125.1 Scopulariopsis brevicaulis
CCCCCACACGGGGGCGTCCTGCGCGACAGCCCGCAGCGAAATGCAAGCACCGACAAGCGCCGGAGGATCGCCGCTGCGGGGCCGACGGCGCAGACGGTGCCTGCGACGGGGGCGGAGAGCCGGCGGACTGCTAGGGGCGCCCGTCCGGCTTCGCGGTCCTGTCCTCGCAGACGTTACGCTGCGCGATTACACTTACAGGGCGACGCTCCCCCCCCCCCCCGCATTTTCCCGGACGTGGCGCCAAGTGACGTCTTTCACCACCAAACCCGGAGCTTTTCCCGGAGACAACAGGAAATGTTTGGCGGGTCACGCGCGGCATCCCTTGCTTCGGACCGGTCTGGACCGCCTGCCCGGGCGCGGACAGGTTTTTACCCTCGGCGACGTCGAGACACGTGCTGGGGGGCGTGTGGGGGCCGTTTTCGGGGCCCGGAATGGGAGAGGGGATGAATGCCTTGCTTGACGTCACGTCTGGGTTGCGGACGGATGGGGAAGGTGACGGGGCCGGAAGGGGAATGTCGAGGTTGGAGGAGGGGCAGATCAATTGGGTCGGGCTTTTGGGACGAGGCGACGGTGGGATGCTTTGTCTGCACGGAACCTCGTGAGGTGTTCGGTCTGACGGGACTTTGCCAGCGCCGTCGTCACGTTGAACTTGTTCATGCCATTACGCGCGTTTGGCAGCGATGCCCTCGCGCGAACCGGTACCGGCCCCGCCTGAAGCCTCGGGTCGACTGACACCCACCCTCTGTGACGTGGCGCAACGGCGTCCTGCAACCAGCACCACGGGGCCTGAAGAGCCAGCAGCACCACCCTCCCAAACCCTCCCGGAACACCTCCCGGACACACACCGATATCCACCCCTTCCTTCCACATCCCACCATCCACATCCCACCCCCAGCCATCACACCGCAAGCCACTCGTCGAGATTACCTCGGACCTTCACCCCACGACCCCCACCCACCGACGCAGAGCCGTTGCTTCCCGCGCGCACGCGACCAGGCGCTTTTTTTTTTCCATGTCTCGCGTCCGGCGGTGAGGGAGGCTGCCTGGTCTGTTGACGGCCCCCGCGCGGGCCTGGGGGAGGCTGGGGGATTGGCGGGTGCGGTTGGGCTCGTGTCATTTCACGCCGAGGAAGGGGGTGGCTGTCGTGGCGCGGCGGGCGCCTGTGCTTTCTGGTCAGGGCTCGAGGGCGCGTGCGTGATTCTGGTGGCTATTGCCGTCTGGATATAGGGGGTGAGTCGTTCACCGCTACAAGTCCCCGCCGGGGCGTGTGCTTGTGTCTTGTGTCCCGGGGTATGCTGGCAATTGCACGCGTGTGCGATACAGGGGCTTACTCGCCGCTGGGCTTTCACCGACGGCCGTCTGCGACGACGACATGAGCAATCCCCCGGGTAGACACGAATGTGCAATCTTATCTTGGGCCTCGACGTCTTTTTGATCGGCATCAAACTGCCTCGGCTGTAACCTGCCCAATCCGACCTAGCCCGCCTCGTCCTCCTCCCCGAACGAGCCCGCCGCCTTCCTCAAGCCGTCTAACCGCGCCCCAAGAGGAATCCCTCCCCTGTCAACGTCGCAGGCGATCTTCCAGAACAACCCCAAGATCCCCACTCCGCCTCCCCAAGCAGAAGAAACCTTTACTCCCGCGATGCTACGGCCTCCTTCAGCGACGTGACATCGCGCCCCGTTCCGTCTCGGTCCTTCCAGAAGGAAGAGTTTTTTCCCGCTGGGCCCTCGGGACGGTGTCATTAGAGCCGGCGAGGCTATCTCGGAGAAGGGCCGCTGTTTCAGGCTAAATGGGGGCCCCCCGGTCCCGCGGCTCTCGACGATCTGTGGTGCGTGAAATGGTCGGGGACCCGCTGCTACCTGCCCTCCGCGACCCCGAGACGGAAGAATTTGCAAGGGACAGGGGTCTCGTCGGCCCGCTCACTCTCGTCTCCACCACGGACCCCCGAGCGTGGCGCCGCGTGAAGCGAATGCACCGGACCGGTCTCGTCTCGGTACGCCGCCATTGCGGATGCATTCTCCCGCCGGGACCCGAGAGCCCTTCCCCGGACGGGACGCGGCGAGAATACGAGGCACACGGTGCATTCCACAAGTACAAGCAGGTGGACGACAGTTAAGGGGAGTGGGAGAGGGAAAAGTCAATTGCTGGTCCGGGGGTTCTGGAATCGCCTCGATCCGGCTCGCGACATTTTGGGTGCTGAGTCTGCGAGTCACCTCGCGGGGGCCCGCGGCGAGGCGCATACGTCGGGGCCGCGCTATTGGAGCGTGCTGTTGCTTTCCGTCTTTGCTGTGCGTTTCCGGGGGCATTTACGGTTGGGTGGCGGTATCAAGCTGTAAGCGAAGCTTTATTTCGGGGATCTGGATGTGTCGGTGTGACGATGCCATGTTGATGTTGGTTGACGCCGTGGGGTTCGAGCCCCACAAGGCGGTACGGGCCGGAACATGCGAGGTTCAGCTTGCGGATACAAGTGGATCTGGGTGTTCCGCGCGAAGGACTACGGTGAGATGGGTCCCGTCTTCGGGAGGACGGGAAGAGCCGCTGGTAGTCCGGGGACTACGCCGGCGCAGGACGGTCCCCAGTCTACCAGACGATGAAAAGGATCCTCCTGGCACGCGTCAAGCCAGCGCCCCGCAAGGCCGCAGGTGGCCAGAAGCAAAGTGGAGCGGTCATCCGTAGACGAGCTGCCGCTTCCCGGCCTGCGTCTCCAGTGGCAGAGAATGCCTCCGACGGCTCGACCTGAGGACGAGGGGAGGCAAGGCATCTGCTGGCACCGTTGTCGTGGGTTCCCTTCGGGGGACGTGACGGCCCCGCCCGTCTGCAGTCTCCCGTGCATCGTGATAGTCCGGGGTACCCCCCGTCTCAACACTTACAACCCAACCCTGTATTACTCGCCTCCAAGCCCACCCCGTGACGCGGGACCTCAACAGCTTTTTACAACCAACACGCCAGCCCCTTTCCTCACTCAAGCCTCATCCTCATACGGAGAGCGCCGTCGGGGCCACCGCTAGCTGAAGCCCCCAGCCCCGTATCACTGTACCACAGTCCCACCGTCCCACGAAACGGGAAATAAGCCCTCCCCTTCCTCTCCACGCCCCCCGTTCCCTAAGCCATCTTGAATAAGGCCCCCATCACTGTGAGAGGCGGCGCGTTACGGCCCGAGACAGAACGTCATGTGGCTTCCGCGCTCCGTCCAAGAGGCTCCCCGTAGGCGAGGTTCTGCGCGGGGTATATTACCCTGAGACAACCATATATATCCCGGGTTTCTATGGTCCCGGTGAGGTCATGGGCTTGAAGTCTCGAGTCGGGATGCATTGCTCTAGCGAGTTCTGCGCGTTTGAGGTGGTGTTTGGCTCGGGGAATATGTAGGGGGTCTTGTCTTTGGCGGACCCGGTTCGTGGGGCTGAGGGTTGGACGAGCGAGATGGTTGCTTTTCTTGGGGGTAGGTAGACACGGCCTGTGATGGGTACGGCGAGACCCCACGAGGTTTGGTCTCCGCGCACCCGCCCCGTTGAGCTCGTGCGCTAGGCATCACGGCAGCCGGGAGCGCCACGGTCGTGCGACGGTGTCGCGCGAGCTCCACGGAGTTTGACTCAGGGGCGTTCTCCGACTTGCACGGAGAGGGAGAGGCCGTATACGCTGGGATATCAGCGGTGTGTAGTCTAACAACACCGTCCTATAGACGGGCGTGGCTCACAGGGGATGCCACGGACATGTCCTCAGGAATGTCCAACCTCTACAGTCAAAACTCCCGAAGTCAGCTCGTATAAACCCACCGCAGATCCCGCACCCGCCGATGAGGCGCGCCAGGCGCCGACGGGATCGCGGTCGGGTGATACCAGCGGGCTAGGAGGCGCCACCGGACTTTTGTCGCGTGGTGGTGCACCCGCAGGACAAGGTGACTCCGGGGCTCGGGAGTTGGGAGATGGAACCGATGCCTATGGCTGTCTGTCTTTTGGATGGGTCTTCGTACGTGAGATGTTCAGCTTTGGGGCGGCTGTTTCCTTGGATATGTAAGACGTGGCGGCGCGGCTCGTATTCTTGTAAGCGCCGCGATTGCCCCGTGGGGATCTCACGGTCAGCGCTCCGTCTACTCGATCTTGTCATCCTCAGGGGGCACCGGTATCCACGGAATGTGGCCAGTCAAGTTCCCTATGGCTCTCAACTCCATCGTACGGTCCCCATACGCTTGACCATAGCACACCTCCCATCAAGGTCAAAGACCAAAGACTAAAACCATCCATCTAAGTCTCGATCTTCAACTACCGAACCCAGACCCCCGCCTCAAGCCCAGTCCGCGCCTTGTCACGATGCCCCCCCCCGGAACGTGCGGTCTCCATCCCGAAAGAAAAGGGGTACAGGTGCGCTCTCCCAGAAAACCCCCTGCAGCGGGATATTAAACGCATCACAGGTCTGGTCGTGAAGCGCTGGGCGATGTTGCGGTTGGGTATAAGTTTAGATAGGCGAGGGAGGGGGTGTGAGTGGGGATAAGCTGAGTGAGCTGAGGCGCGCGTGGCCGCCGTGATGGTCTGGGGACGTATGGGGACGTAACCCGTTGGGAAGTAACGGACCGTTCCTTGGTCTGCGGGGAAATCGGGGTTGTATCGCGGGTATCGAGATGGGAGGTCGTATTCGACGGGGTACGTGGGCGAGGTGTGTGCTCGTGTCAGTCTATTCCCGGACTGCTTACCGCGCCGCACATTGATATGTCTGGAACGGGTCTCCAGGCTCTTGACGGCCTGCTTCCGTTTTGCGTGTAACCTAGGACCAGACGGGGTCCCGTGCCACCTGTGATGCGTATTCCATGATACCTCAGTTGATATGGGAGCCCTCAAATACTCCCGCGGAGCCCAATCTCTATACTCTTACCTACTCCAAGCCGGGCTTTCTTCCGTGGTATCGGACAGCGGGGGCATTGGATCGTAGTCCGCATCCCGTCCTGGCCAACAGACCAGGAGCTCGAATACGCCGAGTAATAATCGTCGGACGTGTCTTACATCTTAGGAGAACAGAGCAGGTATTCCCGGGAGCACCGTTTCCTGAGCCCCCAGATACTACTTGGGTTCCACAAGGCGTGGCTAAGTGACAGATGACCACTACATCGACTCCTCCACGAAGCGGACGCCAGTGCCAATGTTTCCACCGTCTCGCACTATTCCCGCCGTTCTAATTCTCATTCTCCGTTCCTCGTCAAATGCCCATATCACACCGCAATATCGAGGAAATGCCCTCGTGTCCCAGGCCAGCGGTTCCGGAAACTCCACCCGTTCACCCCTTGCCCTAGTTACTTATCGACACACCCGGTCATCAGGGATATATGGGCCAGAGACACCCTCTTCCGGATTTAGAAACGGTTCCCACACCATTTAATGCTGACAGACCTATATGCACTCCCCTTCCGGGTACGTTTAGGCTAAAGGGGACGGGGGTGTAAGCCGCCTCAGCTTCACCGACTCTGTCTACCAGTCTTCCCTCAACAGAATTTTGTTTTTGGAGGCTCCATGGGGTGCTCGAAGGCTGGGTCTGGCCAGGTGACTAGGTCGACATTGCGGAAGCGATGAGGTAGCGGGGAGTCACCACTCATCGACAACTCCGTAGACCACGGCACTTACAGACCCCACACCAATGTACACTACCAATCCGGGGACAATGCCCCCAAGAATATCCCATCAGCCCGCGCCGTAACAGCAATGTCGTCATGGCAGTAACCGCCTCCGCCTCCATGAGCTGTGTTACAACACAGAGACATCCCGTCCCATGCGATCGGGCCAGTAGGCGCCCATCCCGGGAGTCACCCACCCCACGCGGGTGCGGCCGAGATACGGCCGCACCCTCGTGCCCCGGACGCTTATGGTTCCAATTGCGGCCGAGCTTGGACCGCCGGCTGGCCTTTCACCGGGGTTGGCGGGCGATCTTCAGCGGGCCGGGGTAGAGGCGGGACGAGAACAACTGCACACCACTCATCCGCCCACCACCCGTCTCCTGTCTGAAACACCCACACCACCCCGCGCCAGATCCATCCAAAGCGGCGCCAATCGTCCCAAGTCTTGTGACGGACGGGGGACAATCCCGCTTCGACAACCGGCTCACGGTGCGTCTTCCCCGCTAGAACCATCACGCGGGCACCCCCTGAACCAGAAACTCTTCCGTCGCTCATCTTCTCGGGACGGGATATACGTGGGAGAGTGGGGTATCCCGGGGCGAGGTACGCCTTGTGACGTGGTGCCTTCGCCGACCCGGAAAGCCGGGACGCTAGGCGCGGGGTGGTTCTGCCTGAATCGAGTGCCGGTTCAGGGTCCGAGCTGCGGAGTGTCGCGGAGCCTGGGCGCAGGGGTACACACCCCCGGTTTCTAGATCGCCTTTACTAGGCGCTAGAACGCAGAGAAGGGAACAAAGTTGTGTTGTGGGGAAATTGAGGGAATCGTTGACACGGTAGAGTCGTGGGGAGCCCCGGGCCGCCGTTCGTATCCAAACTACTCAGTCGAGGTCTAGGAGGACCCCTGTCTCGGACCCGGATCTCCCGTGGCCCCCAAGATGCTCCGGCCCGCGATCTCCGGGACCGGCCCCCAGTCCACACGGAGATCAAGCCGCCGTACGACAACCAATAGGCCAGGTTCCGCTGCCGCTGACCTATATCCACGCGTATATACCTCCCCCAGAAAGCACCCAAGCTCATACCACTGCTTCATATAGCCCTTCCGCCTCGGACTCGTGATGAGATTACAAGTATCATAAGCCGTCGTGCAGTCCGTGAGGTTCAATGAGACAATTCACTCCCACCACGCAATCGCCAAAAAATAAGTCTGCCGAAGGAAAGGGGGTAAGGGTGGGGGGGCAGCGAAGGGGAGTGACATAACACGAGAACGGCTATTAGTGGGAACAATGATAGAGGTGGCTTCTCGTACGACGGGGGCCCGTACGAAACGTCGCGTGGTGCCCCGATGTTTTCTGTACTAGGCGACCGGCGCGTGGTTGGCCCCCTTTCTGTGGGGAGCGGTTCCCCGGCCTCTGGCGAGATGCCTTGGTTCCGATGGGGCCGAGGGGACTGAGGATGGGGGATGGGTCGAGGGGGTGTTGGAGGCTTGAGAGTTGTGGGCGGTTGTGAGTAGTGGCAATCTTGGTCAGGAGCGGCTCTATTTATGGTCATAGTGGTTACGGTGACGCTGGGTTCCTGTAGGACATGCCTTTTCGCCTTGTACAATCAAAGGTAGACATGCCCGAGGAGGATCCAACTGCGATAACTCTCTGACATCCCTGGAAGCCGGCGTCTTGCTCCTTGGATATACGAGGGTTAGATCATGAGACAACTATAATAAGTGAACGTGAGGCAGGTTTTTGTATTGTGTAATTAAGAGGCTTCTAAGCAGATTGAAGTCAGCCATCGCAAACGGTTCTGATACCACGAACTTTTTACTCCTCATAGACGATATCACACGTCTATGTTCCCGTAATGAACGGGTCCCCGCGACGACCGTATGCCCAAGCACTCCCTTGGACCACTTGGACGCATCACCACGCCCGGCTCTCACGCCCGGCTCCCCATTCCACTCCAAATCATAGCTCGTTCAAATTAGTACCAGTCCACATAAGCCGAGTGACTATCCTCGCTCAGCCGTTCAAAACTCCAGAGAAGTTCAGCCCTACACACACCCCGCCTACGCCTTGGCCTTCTCCTTCTCCTTAGCCTTGGCCTTCGCCGCCGCCTCACTCCCCCCAACCCTCTTGAACTTCCTCCCGTCCTTCTTACTCATAAACCTCCGATCCCTCGTGCCCCTGCCCCCTTCCCAGAACCCCCGCCCCCTCTTCCCCACCACGCTCCGCCCGCAGAACCCGCACGCCTCGACCGCGTACCTCTGCTCCCGGCTGCAGAACCCGCAGATCATCCGCCCCGCCCATTCGTGCTTGTGGCCCTCGGCCTCGTCGTGGCACCGGTCGCACGCGTGCACCCGCCCGCAGCACGAGAAGCGGAACCACCGGTGCGACTTGCGGTAGTGGGCGCAGGTGCCGTTGCCCGGGAGGGGCTCGCCGGCCGTGATGCCGAGGCGCTCGCGCTTCTTCTTGTTGCCGAGGTTGGAGGGGATGAGCGTCCCCGGCGAGACGTGCAGGAACTTTACCTCGGGGATCTTGAAGTTGAAGCGCGCGTGGCACTCACGGCAGACACTGGACGGCGCGTCGCCGCGGACGGCCACGAGGCTCGTGGCCGGCGTGGAGCACCCGCCGCAGGTCGGGACAAAGGTGCTGGGGAGCATGTCGGCGATGGCGCACCCGCCCACGTCGACCAGCCCCGCGCGGTTGGAGTGCGAGTGCACGGGCTGGGGCGTGAAGGACGCAGCAAAGGGGCTCGCGCACTTTGTGCAGCTGTCCGTCTTCTCGGCACCGCCGCGGAGGTTCGTAATCTCGTGGGAAGTCTTGCAGCGGGAGCACTTTACGGACAGGTTGAGGACCGTCAGCTGTAGAAGCTCGACGCCGTGGAGCTCGATGTTGGGGAAGAGGATCGCCGTGCCCTTTTCCACCACCTGGTTTGAGGGCTGCGCATCGGGCTCCCCGCCGGAGTGCTCGTTCTCGGAGTACTCGTAACTGTCGTACTCCCCGTCGAGGGACCCGTCGGAGTCTGAGTCTGAGTCCTGGTCGTAGTCCCACTCCGGCGGCCGGGGGATAACCTTGACGTGGCTCTTCACAAACTCCTCCGCCTCGCCCTCAGATCCCTCCTCCTCCTCCCCCTTCCCCTCTTCCTCCGCGGCCTCTTGCTTCCGCAGCCGCTCCTCCTCCTCTTTCTCCTCACACCTTGCCTGGAACGCCGCCATCTTAGCTAGCACATGCATATTGACCGCCAAGTAATTCAAATGACTCGTAAGGTTCATCCGCTTCTGCTCCGCCGCCTTGAGCGCAAAAAGCTCCTCCACCGGCTCCGCGTCCGCCCCCTCCGCCTCGTTGAGCTGCACGCGAAGCTGCTGGAGCGGGTACAGCAGCGGCACGACTAGATGCACCGTCCTGACGCCCTGCAGCCCGGGGGGCAGCTGGGAGCGGTTCTTCGGCTCGAGGGGGAGCGTGTAGACGATGCCGTCGGGGGACTTGCGGTACGCGGGCATGCGGCCCATGCGGGCCTCTAACTGCCGCGTCTCCTGCGCGCGGCGCGCCTTGGCGGCTGTTACTTCCTCCTTCGTAAAGGAGGGCTCGCGGACGTAGGTTGGCTTCTTCTTCCTCGGCCTTTCGGCCGGGGGTTGCTTTTCGGATAGGGGCTGTTTCGCGGCCGGGGGTTGCTGCAGCCCCTGCTCCATGTGCCGTGTGTCCTTGAATGCCACGAGCTTCACGGTGTCTGCCCTCTCCCCCGCCAGAATCCTCTCCAGATTCTTATCGAGCAGGTTCGTGAGCGCCAATAACGTGGCCCCCTGCCTCTCCTCTACCAGCGCATCCCACCCGCGCTCGATGTTAATCGCGAACCCGCGCGGCATCCCGCTGCCCGCCACGCGCAGCGTGGGCGGGGAGTCAGGGTACGACTCCGGCACGCGGAGGTCGCATTCTAGGGCGTCTAGGTCGTAGGGGAAGTCTGGGTCTGAGGGGGTGAGTTTGAAGGCGAGGGAGGTGGCGCCGTCGGGGAGGGCGGTCTCCTTGGGGGAGAAACGCCGGCGGAGCTGGGAGATTTGGTAGCCGCGCGGGTCGGCGGCCTGTGCTCTGGGGATGGGCTTGGGGACCACGCGGGAGGCGGGGGCCTCGGATACCGCTTGGGATCTCGGAGGGGATCCCGATGGCAAACTGGCTGGCATGGTGGCGGATTGAGACGAGTGAGTAGTATTTGGTAGGATGGACAAAGTGATGTTGTACAGCGATAATCGGAATAAGATACGACGTTGGAAGTCGTTACTCGTGCTCAGTTGTCTTCAAGAGACTCTCACGACGATGACGGTGAGGCGAAGCATATATAGTGAGATGCTTGATACTACTTGATGCTTCATGGTTCGTGGTGTGGTAAAAAGGCCCCACATTTCCGCAGGCACCGGCCAAGAGCTCGCTCCGGTCGTATCAGAAGATGACTCAAGCGACGGGAGGCGTAAAGTACCGGTTAACAAGTTTTCTACCATATTAGTAAGGGACGTGCTAGTGAGGTACATCTCGCCATCTGCTCCCACCTTCCAAACAAAGGTGCGGCGCATCAGCAAAGACCACGATTGTCCGCTTCAGGAATCTCAACTTCCCGTCTTTGGGGAGTCTGGGGATATTGAGTCACACTAGCCTCGCCCTGGTGGGTGGCGCAGAGTGAGTCATAGCCAGTCAGGTCAAACGGACTCTCCACGATGCCCGTCCGCCCTCGAGCCGGCGTAGCACTTTGCGATGGAACCGCGAGTTCCCGGTCTTGGCCAAGCCCGATGCGCTCTCAGCGTCGGGAGCCCCGTCTGCTACCCCAGCCCCGAATGCTCCTTCGGGAGTCCCGAATCGGGACTAGCACTGCGAGCCGGCCGGATCGCTCCTAGCTCCGGCAGGACAGAAGCGCACGATGCCGCCAACATCCGGCCGCGACCGGCGTGTCGGGACCGGCGCTTATATCCGCCGCGGCTCGTCGCCCAACGTCCCGTGACTCCCGTCCCATGGCCCGTGGGTCATCTTAGGGGCCAGTACCGAGCCGAGGCATGATTTCCCGAGTGTATCGTCAGTTTACATGCGTAGAAGGTTCCCGGTCATTCTACGTAGTGCTTAGATCCGCTTCCCTGCGTAATTCCCCCGACTGCGCCCCGCTTACAATACGAGCCCCTCATGCTTACACTCCCTTGACGTATGGGAACTTGGAAGAAAGCTATGCCATCAACCAAAGCTCGATCTGGGCGATGAGATGTGCCCAGGCGGTGTAAACTAGCAGCCGGAGATTGAGGCCATCGTACCTGCGTAAACGCGCCGATCCCTGAGTTTCGAGGCGATGCCCGATCTCATCCAACCTCGGCAGCGTCCAGGAACAGCCCCTCAAACCCCTCACAGCGTCATCATACGCCATCACCCCCTCAATCACTATTGAGGGCATGAGAGCAATCGGCAAACACGCTAAGCCCCAATGCGAATCAGCAAAGTTCTCCACCTCGCACCCAACGCGGCGGGTCCAAGCAACGCGCCGATTACATCACCGCCCCAGCACACGTCATAGCCCGCCACGGGCGCCGTCATGGCCACAACGGCACTGGTCCCCCGGTGAGATAATCGATCGGATAGTATTGAGATCACGACGGGCCGGGCCCCGCTGACGAGGTTGCCTGGCGGGGCGGATCCGCGCGTCCGGGGTCGGCATCTGGGTTATCCGCGGTTACTCCCCTTTACGGCTCTCGCGGATCGCATATCGTAGGCCTCTCGATTTGATCCGACCGCGGGTCGTGGGAACCGCGGAAGTCCGCCAAGCACCCGGAAGCCATAGCGTCATTGGGATTCCCCGCGGGAACCTAAATGGTGAATCTGATGGGAAACACAAGCTCAAAATACCCGACAATAGCATCCGGGAACCGCCGCAGCGCCGGCGGCAGACGGCGCCCGGAAGCACCCGCCCCGAAACAACATGACCGGCCACAAAGCCGAAGTCCCGAGGGAAAATTGCCGAGCGAAGGCGGGGAAACGCGTACCTGGCAATTGACTTCGCGCCATGGCGTGCCCACCCAGTAACAACAACCATAGCCGGTCAAAAGAGTTCCGACGGATGTTCCCCTCACCCCGCTTCACCTAACCCTCTGCCAAGGCCATGGCGCTTGCTTCCCGTGCCTGGCAACTCGAGTTTCACAATTGCGCCCTAGAATTAGACTCTCGAGTGCCCGGCTGCATGGGCGGATTCTGTAATCATGACGTGCGGGGGAGGGGGCGGGGGTGCGGCGGGGGCAGAGGCGCGGTTTCGTCTGTTTTTGGGTGCTTTGGTTGACGTTAAGTGAGGGTGCTCGCTGGGGCCGCAAACCGTGGCTGCGGGTGTTGGTGGAGTAATTTGATGGGTTGGGTGTTGAGGCTAGGGACTTTCGGAGCAGTTTCCCCGACGCGATTGGAGGTATCAGTAAGTAACTGCGTGGTGTGGGGACTGGAAGCGCTCCGCGTCGCATGGCTCGTGACGCACGAGACACGCAAGTCGAACCGGCGATAGGATCTGTTTAGTGGAAGAGAACGCGCCCGGCGTATGCAGATCGTCGGTCGAAAGCCCACGGGAGAAATGCCGCGCACCGTCGCCAATGGCCACGCCAAGGGCACCCTTCTGCACGATATCTCCAACCCGGGCCCAATTAGGTACCGACGACGGGGCGGTGCTCGTGAGGCGCTCGTTTTGAATGGTCCCCTTCCTGTCCGGGGATGCATAGACGATCACCCGGCGTCTCCAGGCAAGGACGCCGCATCATGGAGGGGCGTGTGCTCCCAGAGCCTCGTTTAAGGCGGACGGCGTAGGCGATGTGTCCGGTAGTGTTGCCCGGTCGCACATCTCGGTGGTCGGGGTGGGGGGCACCACGAGCTGTGGGTGCCCTCGGTGAGCTGTGAAGAGGCGGTAGGGTGTCGACAGCGAACCGAGAGCCGCCCACTTCAACAGAACGACACCATGGGCTGCTGACATCCCCGGGTCGTGACGGCGAGCTCGTGGCGGCCTGGACGGGACGAGAACCTGCCAACTCATCGCCGGCCGCGCAGATGACCCCGCGCCCCGTATGCAGGCTGGCTGACCGGTCAACCCCCGCGGGGCCGCGTGTGTGTGGAGGGAAACGGAGGGGGGCCTTTATATACATCGCCGGCACCCGCGGAAACGGTACGCAAAGGGCAACTGGTGCCAGGCAGCCGCCCAAAACGAGATTGATAACACGATGGATGCGGATGGCGCCGGCGCCAGGCCGCGACAGTGCGGCGCCTCGGCGCTTCGCAGTGCCGGCATCGCGCCCGCAGCGGGAGCGGCTGGCTTCCCGCTCCCCCTCGATGCCCTCAGGTGCTTCAGGTGGGTCCCCAGCCCGCTGGTTAAGCTTCTGCCGACGGCGCCGATCTCCGGCTCCTCACGTGGAGAGACCCTCACGTGGGTTCGGTCGCGCAGGCCCCATACGGAGATGGCCCACTCAGAGCACGGCGAGGGTTGGAGATTACCCCCACCAAGGCCCCCGCCCAGGAAGTTCTGGAAATCCGCTTCGAGGTCTCGTGAGAGGCAAAAAAAAACGGGCAGGGATGAAGAGGTGATCAGATGCGAGGTGTGCAGGGATGGGAATAGGTGTGCAGGGGTGGAGAGGGCGCGCTAGATCGGCGCGGCGATCGGGGCTGTGACTCGGCGAGCGACAACGGCGCCAGGGGAAGCTAAGACAGCCCCTCGCAGGATTTACGGGGGCAGGAGCCGCCCGGCGCCCCGCCTGCGCCGCGCGCCCCCGTCGAAACTTTTTCTTCCAGTCTCGTGAACCGGAAGTGGGGTGCGGCGCTCCCAGCCCCTGGGTGGCGACGGGCCAGTTAGCGTCGGCAGGCCGCAAGGGGGATCTCAGGTTACGAGAGTGCAAAAGGAAATAAGCGCCGGCTAGCGCGACGCAGGAGAAGGAGCTCCGAGGGGGAGGCGAAACAGTCACGCAAGCCGGCGGGCGCCCCGGGGTTGCGACGGGGCTTCGCGCTGCCCGGCTTGGTACGGGCACCTCGGGCATCTTTCGCGTGGGGCGCTGTACTGGGATGTATCGCTCGCTTTCGTGCTTCCAGCGCATTGTCCCGTAATGGTACGGCGCATTGTCCAGTAATGGGCCTCGTGCGCCCCCGGGGCGGGTACGTGTGTTTACGTCACCAGTCGCCTCTCGACCAACGCCGGCAAGCTTGCTCGGTGGGAAGGAGGGAGGGGGGAGAACACCGAACGGGGCCCGCAAAAGGAGACCCGGCGAACCCCGCCAAAAGCATGGAGGGGAAACTGCAGGCGCTAGTCTCATGCCCTCTCGTCGAGGAAGGTCCGGCTGTCCAGAATTGCGCGGCGCCCCGCAATCTTCCGCCAATCACGAGGGCGCGCCCCACAGGGCATGCGGCACGCAAGCCTCCCTCCTTTTTCGCCCCTGTCCTTGCCTGCTGCGTCGCCTTCGGTGGTCCGGCCTTTGCTACCGAGCTCACTCCGCAAAACCCACCACCCGTGACCCATGTGACGCCAAATCGGTCTTCCTTGGTCATTAATCGCGCGCCGCACTTCCCGTCCCCACATCGACATTGCCCCACCTGGCTCCCCTCCCCTTCTTCCCTCACGATGACTATTTTTGATGGCCCCCGGGCCTCCTCCTCCGTTTCCGCCTCCCCTCCGGATTATTTTTATTGACCTCCTCCCAATTAACTTTCCCGCCCGACTCTTTCCTCTTACTGAAACATCAATTCCAACGCTCTTACCTTGCACATTCTCGCCACACACTCATCACAATACCACTGCCACTGCCACTCACACTCCTACCACCTACACCCTTTTTACCTACACAGTCATCAGGAACATTCTCGCCACTCACACCCACGGCTCTTGCCTCTCCAACCCGACCAATTCTTGCGTACTCTTAAGTGTAGCAACATCTCACGGTTGGCCTCCTACACAGTCAAGTAGACGCCTCCCTCCTAGTATTCGACCACGACCATTATATCACCACTCCCAGACACCATCTGGATGAACATCCGACTCGCAAACGCCATGAACGGCGTCAAAGACCCAGCGGGGCAACCCAGCAACGACCCGGCCGCCGAGGCTAACCTCCCCAACGGCATCATGGAGACGGAAGAGGGCAACAGGAAACAGTGGTTCGTCGGCAGCGTCGACCAGGGCACGACGTCAAGCCGCTTCATCATCTTCAACAGCGCGGGAGAGGTGGTT
>JAGFNX010000319.1:0-18329 GCA_017657125.1 Scopulariopsis brevicaulis
CGTGGTCGTCATGCTGTCGGCRGCATTGGTGTGAGAAGTGCGTCTCCTGCGTCTCTCACGAGCACGCGGATGCAATTTCATCGTGCGAGCCTGGACCCACTTTTGGGCAAATTCTTGGAATTTGCCCAAAAGTGGACCCGCCGGACAACCCAGCCTACAATTAGTCCTAGGTGATCACTCGCAACCCACACGCTTCGAGTCCTCAGCCGACGGGGGCGGATGCAGCCGGCTGCATCGAGGGACCCACCCATAGCGCTAGCGCCAAAGCAGTGCCAAGTGGACCATCAGATCCCTGTCACGCCGGGGAAACGAGCCGCCCGGAAGATCTAAGCCGATCTCCGGGGTTGGCAGACAGGGGGTACCCGCGGCTGGGAATATGCAACCAGGTGACTTCCCTACCTTGGCACAGCAAGTCATCGGAACATGGGAATTCTTGTCAGGGTCAAATTCCCTCGCTGCTTCCGGTGGCAACCTGGTATCCACGTACAGTTGTTACCAGTCAGGATGGTGGGGTGCGCTGCTTGTTTGCATGCTTGCGGCCGTTGGTACTCGAAGCTCGGCGCAGTACGATGTGGGGAGATGTAACCGATCTTTGCCTATTCTGATGCTAGTTAGGGGCATGGCTTCGCTGCTTGTGGTTCACTCCGTTATTCTTCCTTCAGCCTTCTTTCCGCTTTTATCGACGCTTCAGTCTCCCTTACACGCCCTTCTCCACAGGTTGGACCACCGTCCAGGGATACCCTATGCCGTAATATTTGAGGGCGGCCGTGAATTTCGAGTCCATCGTGCTGGAAGGCTAGCGGCTTCCAAACCAAAACGTCCGGCTGCATAAATGGCGCACTGAGCGAAGCCTCTTAAAGCCACATTACCATGTCACAAGGAGCGGTGTTCCCTAAGGTGCACTCACCAGCAGCAGATTACCGGGGCCAACCCGCGTTAGCAGATCGCGCTAATGACCGGGGCCTCCTTGCGCCCCAATATGACAATTCCTGGTAGGCCCCGACCTGCGTCGCTGACACAGGCTGGTGTCTGGAGAGCGAACCTCGTCAGCCCGGCAGCGGACCTTTTTCTTTCACGTTTTCCGCCAATTCCGGCTTCCGATATCACGTCTGGGAAGTGGTCGCGTATAAAGTTGACACACGGACGCTTCATCCTCCGTCACGCGGCTACGGCCTTTTGGTGAGAGCGCGATCCTCACTTACAACCTTCAAGATGGAAACTCTAACACCGCGTAGCACCAAAATGCCGTCCGAAAGCTTGAAAGCACACGTTATCGACGCCCCACCACCGCTCGATCCCGCCTGGCTCGCCTACGAGAAGCACAACCTCACCACGATCACAACGAAAACTAAATCTTACGAGGCTTCCTTAGCTGTGAAGAGGCAGGCCGCCTACGCGCTGGAATGCCGCGACCGCCACGCTAGGATGATGGCGCCCGGGGCGCGGGACTACTACCTCTCTCAAGGCGTCATCACGTCCCAACGGAAGACGACGTCGACCAAGGACGGTGCAACGATACCGGTCGTGGTGTACACGCGCGAGCAGGACGCATGTAGAGAGCCGGATGTTGTGATCTTGTACCTACATGGCGGGGGGCTCTGGGTTGGGGAAGCGGATAGCGAACAGCTCTCGTGCCGGCGGCTGCTATCGGGGAACCACGCCGTGTACAGCGTTGGGTATAGGCTTATGCCGGAGTACTCTGCGAGCGTGTGCCTCTCTGACGCGTACGACGGCTTCAACGCCGTCCGGAGCTGGGCCGGGACCGGTCCGAGGCTAGTTGTGGTGGGCTCATCGAGCGGCGGGCAGCTTGCGGCCCTCGTCTCGCAAATGGCGCCACGGCACGCTCTCTCTGGCGTGCTTCTCCGTTGCCCCGTGACGAGCGACGTTTTCAGTGGTTACGAATACGTTCCGGCGAATCTACGGGAGTACCACACTAGCGCGAGCGAGGCCTTCGTCACGAAAATAGGGCACTTTATGCACCGCGCCGTGCCCCGCGACGGCCTAGCGCGGATGCCGCTCGAGGCGGGTGCGGAGGAGCTCCAGCGCCTTCCGCGAACGTGGGTCCAGGTGTGCACGAACGACGTGTTATACTCGGACGGTATTTGCTATTGCATGGTGCTTGATAATGCCGGCGTGGAGGTCCAGGTTAGCGTCATAAAGGGGTGGCCACATACGTTCTGGAACGAGGCGCCGGAGTTAGAAATGGCGTATGAGGCGGATATGGAGATGTTGGAGGGACTGAGGTGGATCCTGGGGAGCGTGTCAGGCGAGAAGTCTGTGTAGGGGGATTTTGTTTGGATGACAGCTAGACATGCTACTCGGCGATAAACAGTGGGATTGACTCATCCGGTTCGCTTCATAACGGTGCATAGCCATCTTTCTCTGAGACTGCAGATGGAGAAGTGCCTTCCTGTCGCTCCGCCGAGACCTGCGCGACTGCCAATAGTCATCTGCAGCTGCTGGGGCGGCCATCTGCAGAGACTCTCCAGGGAAACCCGTAACTTGCTTCCTTCCCGGACTTCCTGTCCCTCCGTATTTTACTGTGGTTGAGTCTAGCGGCTTGGCTCTCTTTGTTGGAGCGGCGTGGGCAGCTGCCTGATCATCCTTCCTTTCACCAGGATTTGGATGGTTGAAAATTGTGCATTCCTGGACGCAGACGGTGGGGTAATGGGGTGGGGCCCAGAACAGATCGTCCGAGCGGATCAATGTCCGCTTGCCTGGGTGCGAAAGGTTCGGTGCTACGTTATTCAAACGTGCATGGCCGCGTCTCCTCGCCGGTGCCAGTAAACCCATGATTGACTCGGCCGGTGTGGCAATCGCAGCCGAGGGCTGGCAGCGTGTATAACTCTGGCAAGGATTTCCATGCTCGGTTGAGGGTGTGGGAGAAGGAAGAACACTAGTCGGGATAGTGGAGGGCGAGCCTTCGCGCCTTGCCATCCACGGTCCTCGGCCCGCCCATTTGGGTGAGCAGTGAGATGCGGGGCGGCTCACAGGACGGAGGCCAGCTTGTTTTGTGCATGAGACAGGGCATATCCAACCGGAAAGTCGATCGGGCCCGAGAGAGTTAATCTCGGTAAGCCCCAACCCCTGGTGATGTATATCTTGAGTTCTGGGGCAAAGCCAAGAAGAGTTGGGCTGTGCTCCTCTTGCCCACGAAAAACATCGGCGACGTTGGCGTGCGCGGCACGATCGAAAGCCTAGGGTTGACGGGAAAAGTGCCCGCATGCTACGATTATGATGGGCAGACTAAGGAGTTCAGGTGGGCAGAGGGATACGAGGATGGTGGAGCTCTCGTCGCCAAGCGCGAGTTCCCTGTCCTTTACTTTGATGGCCGACGCAAATGCGGGGTTGGCTGGCTAGGCGCCAGGGACCTCATGCCATTGGATGTGGAATCAACCGCCGCTTCCGATATTCCTCACATCGAATTAGTGCGGGACTATCTGCGGAGGCGGGTAAGAGAAGTTTCGGCGGATACAGCGGATTCGTCAGTCAGTTTGTCTCGAAGTACTTGAATCCAAGTCAGTTGCCGTACTTATGCGTTAAGACGAGAGACGAGGCCGGCAAGAGTCGTCTCCGTCTCTTGAAGCGGATCGCCGCAGCCCCGACAGCTCTCCTTTCCACGGCTTAGAGGCATCGACATTACCGCAGACCGACCCATCCGACGGGCCATCGGACACCGGGTCCAATCCTGACACTTCGACAAACAACCAATGCGACCAGAAAGATTCTCCTATTGAGGGTCTGAGTGATGGTTGCTGCCCACAAGAGGATTCGCCTTATAGCATCGGCCAGGCCCCGGTCCCAGAACCAGCAGTCGGGAAGCATGCCGCAATGTTAGAAGAACATGGTCCTGTTAGCCAACAACACGACACTGATACTCCTATTAGCCCGTTTGTTGGCGGAACGGACGTAGCAAACCTAGTGAAGATCGCACAGAGCGCCCAGCAAACAGCGGGACCAGAAAAGAGACTACACCGGCAGCGTGTCTCGCAAAATCCGATATCCACGCTATTTCGGCATACGCCACCCAGCTCGGCCCTTTTTAGGGGAGCCCAGAAAAGCGCTCCGGGGGCCGAGCAACTGCCGAACGGTGTTCGGAATTCGGAGCTACAAATGCGTCAGCATCCCCGGCGAAGTGGTACAGTCGCCGGTTCCCAAGATTTGAATCCGGCCTATCACTGGGCCAATAGCGCCCGGTATCGACCCGAAGAGGAAGGCGAGCCAGTCCGATTACAGTTGCGTCCAATCCTACCAGCCCCCGATAGGCGGAGGCTGCCGCTTCTTTTCCTCCTGTCCGCACTTTCTCGCCAGAGACACCCAGCCATAGCGGTAGGTCTAGCGTTCTCGTAAAGTCTACATCAGTCCCACCGAAAGAGCCGAGATCTAGGGCGTCAGAGGTGTTAAAGACTACTGCAGGACAAACTTCGTGCGCTCCGAATGATTCATATGAGCCCGGAAACGGCTTGTGGTCTTCGACCTTTTCAAAGCGATTCCTCGATATGCTGGCGGAGTATTCGAAGAATGACTATCCCGGGCCCGATGACTTCAAAGATGCCCAAAATTTGTATCGTTGCCCCGTATGCGAAAGAGAATTCGCTCAGCAATTCTTTTTTACGAGACATCTGTTCGAGAAGCACTAATGGCGTACGGTATCGCCCGGGACGCTTGAAGGGGTGTGCGTCGGATTTGGCACGTCGGTGGGGTATCGAGCTAGGGAAGAAATGAACTTTAATCATGTATGTATGCAGACCGGAGACTTCGATTGCGACGTCCTATTTAGGAGATGAATAGCATAGGTACTTTTTCTGGACTCCTCTGGGCGAACGGCTTGTGTGATTTGTGTCATGTCACGAATGTGGCCTTGTGCTCCCTTCAGTCTGTATTAATGGCTCTTTCAATGTCGTTCGACGACCAGGAAGTAGCAACGGAATCTTCAACATGGTCGAGTACCAGGACAGCCAAGCCCTTCCGGGGAAAACCGTCAGGAGTACTACCTTAACCTCAAGAATAGACAGGAGCCGTGTTGATGGTTCATCGTAGCCTGTCGGGCATCTCGGCTGGATCAAAGTCCCTCGCCTTCGCGCCGTACTCTCGGATCTACGGAGCCCAACGATGCGTTTGGCATATTTTGATTATTTTCTCGCGATGATGCTCCTCAACCCCACCTCTGCCGGTCTGGGTCGTTAGCCGCCTGCGGCACGCCCCATGTACCCACGACCGCGTATCCCGAATATTCGACTTTTCCGTCGAAGCCGGGCTTATTGAATATGCCCTGGATTTCGCATGCCTCCGTTAGGCATCGTCATGGCCCTAAGCTTCAGGGACTGTTATCCGTTATTTTACATTCACGAGGCCGACGAACTCGTCAGTGGCGGAGAAGAACGAGTGTATAAAGAACCGCGTGAATAGGGCTTGGTACTTCCGTTATCGTCGTGGTAAGGTCGTGTCCCTAAAGGTGAATCTCTGGGCATGCCTTCCTCCGGGACGTCCGGTTCGAAGCGTAGATAAATATTCATGCATATCCGAGCCGGAACCTGTCTCGCGGTGTACTATAATCGCCTGGGGTTTGCCCGTCAGGCGGGTGAAGAGCACGCATATGAACACATTCGTCCCTGCAGCGGAAAAATCAAGTTACATCCCCGGCCAGCGTGGCGTGGAGTAGATGGAATAAACTACATGAAGGCCCTGTATCCACGCATCACTCCATCCTCTAGACCTGCTCCCCGTTCTGTATTCCCTGTGGCCCGTATCTCACCCACCAGGCGCTATTGTATGTATCCGGTTCGTGCGCTGGCCCTGGTCAGTAATCATCTAAAGACGTTCTCCCGGGATCTTACCTCCTAGGCGCCACGTACGGAGTTCTCGCATTGAGGGGAGCCAATCCGTGAGCATTTTAAACAAACCCACGCACGTTTCGATCCAACCTGCGAGCATTTTGGAACACGAGATGCGCGGATTATCGAGAGTATATAACGAGCGGCGTTAGGTTGCCATCCATTTTTAGGGTCTGAGCTGGGCAAGCGAGAGATAGCGAGGGTTCGCACTTATTTATATTCCCTGACTGATAGGTGCTTTTGCCGAGGCGGGCGTATGCCTCATATGGCACACCTGGAGGGGAGCTGGGTCTGGCCCGGACAGTCCGTCAACTCGTTGGGTAATAGCCATGAGGTGGGGCGGCCAGGTGGGGTACGTGGGTGCATTAGCTCAGTTCCGGGTGCGCTTGTTTAGTGCGAGGAGAACCCCCCGGCCACCCACCCCGACGAAATGAGAGGTTGTGCCTTGTGTAGCCGATTTAACAAGGTACTACGGGTAGGCCGCAGCATAGCCCCACTTGCGCGAATACTCCCGCCGAGAGCTGCCGGGGTGTACCTTGTCGTCAGAGTGGCTGGCCCTGCGCACCAGTTACACCCCACGCCTAACCCTTTTAAGACCAGTGCAGCGGCACGATCCTGCCCGTTCCTAACGTCGTATGCATCTTCGGAGCCGGGTAGGCGTGGGAAAGGCTGGCGGAGATGGGTACTGCTTCCGGGAAGGGTGGGCGAAAGTGCTGGACATAGCACGGGGAGGGTACGCGGCCACCGGAACTCTTCCTCAGGAGTAGCTTGCAAATAACCCTTCCCATTAAGTAAGGCTTCCTTCCCCATTGGCTCTTTTATATGCCTGCCCTTTCGAAATCACACCAGGGGCCCGCGGCCAGCGCTCTGCCTTTACCCGCTTCACAAGATCCCGTCGTGTCACTCTCGCTCTCTGCGCCGTGTATGTAGCGCTGCTCTCGCAGCCAACAACATTGGCCTCGAGCCCCGGCTTATGTGTGAACCGGGCCCTTTCAGGTAGAACCGGCAATCCTTCTTTCCCGCCTGTCTCTCTTTTGCCAAAACAATACCGCCTCGAGTGCGTAAACTATCCCGAAACCTAAACCTCGGTTTGCCAAAGACTAGACCACTGTCTGTACGCCGTGGACAGAGACCATGAAGAGCGAGCAGGGCTCCGACGGCGGAGCGTCGTCGTCCAGTACCCTGGATTCGGCGCGCCTAGCGCATCCGATCCCCGCCGCCTACTCGTCCAATGCCTCGACTCCTGTCCGCGATATCACCGGGGCCTGCACATCGACAGCCAAATACCTAGAGCCGCCCGTGACCGAAAATTTGCTGAGCGAGCTTAACTCCAGCAATATCATCTCCAACCCGAAGCTCCGACACGACATCAAATTCGACGCTGACCTCCACTTCAGGTCGATCCTAGAGGAAGAAAAGGGCCGTAAGAAGCAGAACCGGTCGGACCAGTTCTGGAATGTGCTAGAGGAGCAGCTGACCAACTTTATGGTCGATCGCGACACCTTCCACCTCAAGTACGGCGACCGCTCCGACTGGTGCCTGCCGACCCTCCTGAAGGCCGTCAAGGGCATTATACAGACCCCGGTACCGCAGCACTACCACGCTTACCTCGACGATGGCTTCGACGTCAACCTCCTTATGCAGCAATTCAATAGGGCGTTGATGATCTAGAGAAGCTGGCGTCGGGCGTCCATAGCGATGCAGTTTCCGTCACTCGTTCATCCATCCAGGCCCTTCCACTTCCAGGCTTGCGAGCATCCGATGCAAAGGAGTGGTTGCGAAGAGAATTGACGGTGGACCAGAAACTAAAACGCGGCAAGAGAATCAAGCAAGCCAGGCAGAAGAGTGATGAGTTTCTACAGCATTTTTCGTGGCTCTGGGAGAATTGCGTGAAGCAGATCCTCGAGTGGGTCCATGGGATGCAGCCGGCAGGACGAGAACACGACATTCCGGGAGTTTGGTGGATGGGAACGGGATTGGCCAGCTCCATGCCCTTCCACGCAGCGAGACATCACCTCGCGGACCTGAACCGCGCGGACTCGAAGGTCGAGTAGGTGGTCAGATCGGTGCGGGCGCTACATATGCACGGCATGGCGCATACGAACGTGCGGGACGCCAACGTGCTGTGGAACGACCAGACGGGACGGGGTGATGGTGATCGACTTTGAGCAGGCGGTGCTGGCGGAGCGACTGAGGCCAAGAGCAACCGCGGGTGGTGACCAGGAGGGCCGGGGAGCCGTATTCAAGATACGCGGTGGTGGGTACATGGGGCGTGCCAGAGGCGGCCAACGACCCAGTCCGGCAGGGGCACTTAGACGACCGTCGGCCACCTTGTTAGTGGGGGATGCGCACCGTGTGGAGACAGTCTTAAATGAGTGGGATCATCCACGCCCCCCGGACGTCCCAGCGGCTCCAGATAGTCTTGACTAAAACGGGCTAGATAAGCAGCAGGGGTTCCGAGCTGGACGAGGGTGCCTCGCATTCGCGGGACTGGGTTGGATCCGAACAGGGTTTGCGCTCGGGGCATGCGGTCGCGGTGCTCTGTAATGGCGACCACCACATATAAAAGACTTGCGCACGCCACACCAGAGCACCCGACAGCTGCGCCAGGGATCTCCCACGGGGCATTCTTGGTGACGGCGGCCCCTCCTTCCCGACCGGCATTCTTTTCCTCTCTCGTCTCCTCCATGCCACTCTCACCTTAGTTTTACCTTTCTACCCTCGGCCCCAGTGCACCAAGGCCAAAGGTCGTCTTTACGAACACATCTAGTGAGTTCCAAGTTCCGTCCTCCTTCTATGCCGCCGCACCCGGTTTCTGGCAGTGGCGGAAGAGCACCTCAACTTATTTGCAATCTGTTTACCATGCATCCTAAGCAAGCCAACCAAGCCTCTACAATGCTAGTCAACCCAGACGACCAGCTACGATCGCCTCAATGGCGACCTATGTTCTCCAACTTGCCAGCAGGTCAAGGCGGGGTTACCGAGCCCCATCCGCTAGCCAACTCAGGCAACCAGCTACAAAACCCACCCCGAGTGGACCCTGGAACCCCGATGGCGTTGGAAAGCGCTATGTCACAAGAAAGACAGGACCCCATACAACCTGGTAACCTGGATGCCATCAAGACCCCGAATAAGTATGTCCCGTGGCTGCCTTCGCCGACACGAGCTAACACGTCTGACAGGTCCATCGTGTCAGAGCCAAGCCATCAGAGCGGGATGTTCAGCGAGGCCAGTGTCATGGAATACCTGCAGGCCTTCGAGGATAACGTCCTTCTTATGCGTCCCATCATCCTCCCTGGGAAGCTACGCGACATGGCCCGGGCTTTCCTCTACAGCGCCACGACCTCTTCCGCCAGTCGAGCCAGGAATGGGACCTCGCCTCGGCCGCTTGCTGGGTCAAAGGGTATACCGAGAACGATGAGAAATGCGGTAGTGCTCGGATCCCTTGCTCTAGGCAAGCTCTGCCTTTACCGAAAGTCCTTTCCCAGCGCCGTCCCGAAAGTTCCACAGCCTGGTTCAGAGTATTTCGACATTGCCACAGGAATTATTGACAAGCAATCCGACAGCAACATAACGCTAGATCACGTCTACGCTAACATTTTTTTTGGGCTATATCACGCACATCTAGGTGGAACCGCTCAGAGCCATGCATGTATGAGTCGGGCCTGCCATAGCCTGATGAATATCTTAAGGCCGTAAGTTTCCGTTGCATAGGTTCTCCCCTGATTTACGATATTAATTTAGTTTAGGAGGTTTGAAAGGCTCTTGAGGGAGCGAGCCTTGGCCGGTGAAAATGTTGAGGCCTTGGCAGGCCTTAAAGGGCGGTTAAGCCGGATGGAGCTCAGCCCTGATTTCGATCTGACCAGGGGTATCGAAGACGCCCGGAGATTGCTCAAGACTCTTCTCTCATCCGCTGTCTCCGTTGACGCGGCTCATGCCGAGAAGGTCCTGGCCCAGAGCCTACCGAGCCTAAGTCCTGATGATAACCAGTGCTTGATCGCTTTCTGGACGTGCTTTCAAATAACGAGGTACGTGGTTACGCTACTTTACGCGTCTCATGACGTACATTTACTGAATATACCTAGCGACATTAACATCTGGTCAGCCCTTCACCAATCCAGCAGTCTTAACGCAGACTGCCTGCCATACCCAGATGGCAAAGCCTGGGAGGCTGCTTGGAAACAAAGAGAGCCCGAAGCGGGGGAGCGCCCGGCGCTGGTGATTGAGAGTTTTCTTGTGCAATCATATATTACGAAACATCTGAACAACATCCATCACGGTCTACGCCGTGATATCAACCTGTCTACGTTATTCCAAGGGATCACAGACGCTCAATCTGACTTCCCTTCCATGAATTGGGTTCCTGAGAGGTTCAGGTTCGAAGAGGACGAACCACCAGCGGCCAATATTCTCATAGCCTGGTTCCGAATGAGATACTGGGAAGTTCAGGATAGAATATATCGGCCCTGTATCAAGTTCACAATTTTCGGTTTCATCGGTCGCCGATACACTGAGGCTCCAGAGGCCGAAGCGAAAGTCCTGGACTATGCTAAGAACGGAATTCGGGCGCTGGTTGAGAGTATGCGGGCGGTACATAATTTCGATAAACTGTACCCGACGAATGTGCTTTCCATTGCCAATAAGTAAGTCAAGAAGTTTAGCATCTTTGTGCTTGCTCCTGACCCGTGTAGGCAATCGAACACTCTCAGGATCCTTATTTTGTGCTTTGGTTACGAATGTCTGCGGCACCGAATACACGAGGACGTGCTTGAAGAACTATGCCAAACGACGATGTCAATTTTTCAGCGAGCCTTTCACAGGAGCGAACCGAAAGCCCTAGAGCTAAAAGAAATTTGCGCGAAGCTTCTGACCACAGTTGGACAGGCGCGAGTCTCTGAACCGCACACTTCGACCAGGAGACGCACCTATTCCGGTGACTAGTTCGCTCAGGCGCGGTTACTCGACCACGATGCTCAACTATTCTCACGGGCAGAGGTCGGCGATTTTGGCACTCGAGAAGGTTGCGTATGTCGGAGCCCGTCGTGAAGGCGGGTGAAGCTTGTGGCGTCTGATAGTGTTCGAGGAACTGGTCCAGGGCGTGGTTTGTGTAGCAACTAGCAACAAGTTAGATCCGATTCGGGAGGAACGGTCCAAGACAGAGACACTAAAGCATCTCCAACAGTCGCGGAGGACTACGGAGCAGCTCCAGGATCTCACTTTTAATAAAGACCTGCGCGATCTTACTTCCGATCTTGCCAACACCCTTCGAGAACTCAACAAACCTATATCTGCCAGGGATTATCTTTATACGGAAATCGCGCGGCGAGGCGGTCGTGTTCAATTCTCCGGCAGATCACTCCTCGGATTATCTTTAGCAAAAAACCTATTTGCTTAAGGACGCCTTGAGGAGGCGAAAGTGCTTTGCTTAGATATCAAAGACCGACCAGGCCTCTTAAAGTTCGAAGAGCTGAGGTTATATATTATACTCGCAAAAATACGCCACATAGAATCCTACGAAGATGTATGGTCTTGCTAGGTTAGAGCGATGAAATAAATTTCGAGGTTTTCTATGTTAAATGGTCGTACGACTCGGATTATTATCCTGTCTATATGCGATAGTTTCCGTTCCCTAGGACACTCCTCGTTGTTGAGCGAGTCCGAATGCCAAATTGATGACTTAGACGCCCTGGCTAAGGATGGAGGTACTTAGCAGTGGATAGCGGGCTTACGGCATTGGCTAGAGTATTTAGAGTCTCGAAGGCTTTGTGGTCGCATGTAGCCGCTTGTACTGAAGGAATGATATTTCATCGTCGAGGCTTGCATCTGCTCCGAGGACGACGAGGACAATGACGAGGAAGGTAGAGTGCGCGCCATCCTGGGGATCAACCGCCGAGCCGTACCCCTGCTGCAGGCACGACACGCCCTTGCTCCCCGTGAGGAGGCCGAAGCCGCCCACGTCGCCGTGTCCACTGCCGTATGAGTGATTATTTCCCATGCAGGAGGGGGGCGCTCGGGTAGTCGCTGTTCATCACTTGGTAATATTTATCTCGATGCTTTCCCCGTCACCATAAAGAAGAAGATGTAAGGGCTCATGAACTCTCGGATAAGCGCGAAGTTTGACAGGTAACATGGGGTTCAAGAGGGGAAATCTAGGAGGAATAATAGTACTCTACCAGCTAAATAATAGAGACGTCCCCTAACTATTTGCACTCCTTGAAAGATCGCTTAATGTCGCCTTTCTAAAACAGTTACCTCTTCCATGTCAGGTACGCCGATGACGTCCTTCCTACCACAGAGCTATGATAAGTATCTAAAGCGAACGCCCAAGACCGTCAGCAGTATATGTCTCGTCCCGACGTTAGTTCCCCCCCCCCAAGCAAGCTCGACTCAACGACGGAAGGAACAGGACGAGGGTAATGTGGCAGACGGACAAGACGCGGCGGGGACATCTGACTCGGAATGCGGCTCCCCTGTGCAGCTTCCGAGCCCCCCAAGGAACAAGCCTCCCGTAAGTTCGTGCGGCAGCAGGGCCCAGGCTTTCCGTCGAGCCAACGGCCGAGCTTGAGGGGATGCGAGAAAATCTACGCCTATCGAGCGCAGGCTACTCTATCGGGTCACCGATAGCGACGGCAATTCAACACGAGACCCTTCACATCCGAAAGCTGCCCAGCCGCGGCGCAAGCGCCACAAAATATCTAACGACACCATCCCGTCTCCAGTTCGGCGTACCCGCAAGCGTCTCACCACCCGCGATTCCTCCGACGGATGACCAGCCGTTAATCCCGTTCAGGCGAGGTACGACGAGTGGCCGCTTTATGGCGTGTCCCTTAAGCGTGTAATTGACGAGGCCATGGACGAGGGCAGGACGATTTTCCAACTTCAATTTACGTGGGACGCATCACAGCACCATCGAGAGGTACACGGGACCTCGCTCCCTGACCAAGCAAACGGGGACAGCTCAGACCAAGACACTATGGAATTAGAGGGAGAGGAATACGAAGTCGACGAAATCCTGGACTGGGAATGGAACGACGACAAGCAACAGACGGTGTATCTAATTAAATAGAAAGGCTATGATAGCGCCGAAAATACCTGGGAACCCCTCCCAAATTTGACACAATGCCAAGCGCAGCTTGCTCAGATCCACCGCCGGGGCCAGAATCGACCGGTCCCTACGGTCCCAGAGGACGAGCGTGGTGGACCGGGCTGCGCCCGTATCACGACTTGTTAGGACGCGACCGACTCCCTCCTGCAGCCATTGACTGGATTTCATCTGGACCGCGTCGGTGGCCGGAGGGAGTAGTTCGGGGTTGTATCTGCCATACGTAACACACTGGTGCGAAGCGTGTATATGGACGAGTCTCCCTCTCGGGCCCCGCACGATGTGTTGCGCCTCACTGTCTATTTCGGGCATTCCTGGGGACTCGGTTGAGGTGCTGTTTTGGCTGGAGGAACTTCGCGTGGGGTTTAGACACTCATTTCAGCGTTAATGGCATTACGTTTGTGACATCAAGTCATTCTTGAAAAAAAACGAAAGAATCAAGAGCAAAGGAGGACAAGAAATTACTCCTTCAATATCTGGTCAAAGTACATGCTAGGGGTTCGCTCCATTCGTCCGCGTTGAACTCTGAAGTCGCACGTCGCTCGTCGGACGCTGGAGGGGTCAACGATAAGACTGTTGTCAGGTGGCGTGCCCCGCAATCGACTTCAATCCAGTGCTTTTCGCGACGGGATCGCGGGAGAAAGAGGTTTGACTAGCCATGGCGAATCGTCTTGGGCATGGAGTGGGAGACGGCTACCTGCACGCTTGGCTTGCTGCTGCCTAACTGGGCATCGTCGGGGCAACGTATTTCTGGTGCAGAAACGAAAAGATCGCAGAATTAGCTTACCTAATGTCAGCCTTTCATCTGGCCGATCCTTGCCGCTCTGTGATTACTAATCATATCATTGGAGCTTGACATATCATGTGACGCGTCCGTCGTCGGAGGTGCAGGAAGAGCGGGGTAATAACTCGTGGTTAAAACACGTGATCCGCGATAATGTGGGCGCTGCAGGGGTCATCTCTTCACTAAGGAATGCTCGAGGCCCCATATCCTCCGTCACGAACCTCGCACCTAACTCCTTAGAGCCGTCCCAGGTGATCTAATTCCCTTCAGCACGAGCACGGCGACCTCTCCCATGGCGCCGCCGGTATGGTCTCCTCTTAGTGTGGGCACTGTCTATACTTTATTTGACAAAGGATCATACCTCATGGTATGCCCAAGCATACACTGCCAGACCTATTAAATGGTACAGGCCAGCCTCCATAGTCTAATAGATGAGAATAGCTGGCAGAGATATGATGGGCACTATTGCCAGGCGAAAATAATACTACGGCGAAAGCTGGACTCCCCGATGCATCTCAATGGCCATTCTAATAAGCCTGCACAGAGGCTAAGTGATAAGTTAATGATCTGTAAGTCTTGCTCCATGAGCCTTATAATATTCGCGGCTGACAATTCAAAGACGACGTGCAACGTGTAGTGTCCTGGCTTCAGAGATTCGAATTTAGTCCAGACGTTGACTTGTATGCCGCTTGCCACCAGGCTTATGAGGCTCGCCACGACCAAGAACTCCGTCTTCTGAAGATCCTAAGCCGGGACCCTGACGACGGCACAAATTCCGGGGACATGGATAAATCATTACGGTCCATCAGCCACTTCGTCGGACGTCTGGCGGCTTACATTCGGGTCCCAAAGGAACTTTTTGAGGACGCTAGCCGGTTGGGCCAATCCCATATCTTCGATGGATATCAGGTTGCGGCCGTCCAGATACCAGTACCTGCCGCTGTCCCTGAGGCCGACTCCCAGACGAATCTCGAATGTATTCTGGGGCGAATGCTCCGAGATCGTGGTCATCGTTTCTCCGAGATTCTCAGCAGACTCGCCGTTCTGGATAGCCAAGTCAACCATGAGGCACGCATTCGCCACAAGTTCAGCGGTGGTATCAAGCCATGCGTACATGTGGAGATTCAGATGCTTGAGCGTTTCCACTGCAATGGACTGAAGTTCACAGAGAGTGACAAGTATATTGCTTGCAGCAAACCGGCGTGTCTCGGGAAGGGGGCAATGGGGTGCCACTTCACTTTATTTGATGTCTGGCAAGATATTCAGACGGCCATGAAAGGCACGGGCGGGGATCTCCCTGGCGCACCTTAGAGATAACGCTCTCTTGAGCCTCTTCTGTACGCTTTAGCGGTCGTCCACTGCGAGAGGCATCTTGAAGGTATTCGTCTCGAAGAGATATAGGGCGCTGGTTAGGATTAAACCCTCTGTCGATTGCTCGGGCGTAGATTCGATTAACCTGGCAGGTTGAGAGCCCACTTATCATAGCAACCTCAGGGGTAGTTTTGCCAATAGCTTTAAGACTGACAACGAGAGCGCGGGTCGCAATATCTGTATTTGGGGCCATGGTTAGGATTGTGGTTATGAATTTGAGAGAAAGGTGCGAGGGGAAACCGTCATACAAATTTGGTAGGGTAATTGCTGACACGGTTTCTTGTTGGTTTGTGGCGCAGACTAGCGTCTTGGGAGGACAGAACTTTTGGGCTCTGCCTCTGTACTTGCCATCCGAGTTCTTGACCTGCCCTGCGTAGGACACGGCGTTGGTGGTTGTATCCGCATGAGCAGCTCCAGTTGTAACAAGGATCGGCGCGTTCCCCACAGTAACGCATGGATCCATGAGTTGCTGTGGGTCCAGACGTGGCCGATCGAGCCATACCACATACTACGGCTTGGAAATTACATAATACGCCGTGCGATCGATGAAGGTCGCCTTGCCCTTTTGCACCTTTTCGAGATAGCATTAACGTCATGTCACGGAGTCGAGGCATTGGACAAGTCGGCGGAGGGGCTCGGATGCGCCAGGCGCGCCGACTCCGGGGTACCGGACGACAAGGCTCCGCCGCCAAAGCCCTGTTCGCTCGTCAAGTTGGGCCGGGTGTCTCTGCCGCCTCACCCAATCTATCCTGGCTGTGGTATGCCATGGCAAGGTAGGGTGGTTTTGGTCGCTCTTTTCGACTACGTGACTCGCAATATTCATGGCGTCTTTGAACTTGCCTGCCTGCTGGTACGACAAAGCAAGAGCTTTCATCGAGGTCGCATCTATTACTTGCACCTATAGCACTACTGTTTCTTCGTACCGTTCCTCGTGGCTATATGGCGAAGCCAATCTGCCGAGGGCGCAAATAGTGGCGCAATGCTCATCTCCCAGAAGCAGTCTCATCGTGTCGACCGATTATCCGTGTTTCCGTGCCTCTCGATACCGGCGGTGGAGGTTGTGCGGACAAGATCGGACACAGCAGTGAGCGTATCGGGGTGCTCTTCACACTCTTTTTCTTCCTGCTATCACCTGTAGCAACAGTTCTTCCGCTTCCGTATATCGGCCTTGCTTGCGGTACATATGCGAGCAGATAAGTACCATTCGCCAGCATTTCGAGCAGGCCGTGGTAACCTTCGATGGAGAACTCCACCCTATCCAAAAGGTCACACGCAGGGCGCCCCACCTCAACCAATGGATGTGCAAGAACGTTGACGTGCGCTTACTCAGTCCTCACTGCAGTATGGATAGCGTAAGATATATCTGTGCTCTCACTAATATCCTATGAAGGTACGAAATAATTCCAGATAGAGAAAAACATGGCTGGATCTTGGTTGCAGTGGTTTGTGTTTCCGAGAGATCATAGCTGATTTCCTGTCAAGGGCAATGCCTCGCCCTTTATATCGAGCGACTATCTGAGGACTCCTTCTTTCGCGGTTCCTGCCTTTTAGAGGCGAACGGTCCGACCCATCTATACACAAACGATCAAAAGCAAAAAAGAACGTAGGGAATCCCTTATAGTGAAGCCGTCTTTGGCTTTAAGAGCGAAAAACTCGACATCCGCCCGAAGATATTCGATGCCCGCCTGAAGACCTTCGATGACCGCCTGTTTAATGGGCCACCGGTCGAGGATTTGAACACCACACGCGTGAGAGAGACGGGCTCGGGGTTTTGCTGGCTTACGACGTTCTTCATGGCGGAGGCAAAGTCTGAGTCTTCAGCTATCGGGGACAACAACTCTGTCGCTGCCCTGGGGGGGGGAGTAGGCTCAGGGACCATCGGCATGAGGGCCTCCTCAGCGAGAGTAATGGACTGGCAGAGCGTTGTGAGAGAGGCGTTTTGTAAAACTGCGCTGAGCGGGATGGCGAGGCCCTCCTTCTGACATTCGACGACGAGATTGTCGAGGTGAGCACCCCCTCCAAGTCTAAGGAAGCTCTGGGTTCCAGTAATGGTTTTTGGATCGACGTTTAGAAGACGCCCCCAGATGCGCCTCATCCTTTCCTCCACGTGCGTGAGAGGAAGCGGCTTGATGTTGGGTGTCCTGGTCACCTCAGGACCTGCGACGGTCGCGAGGCCAAGGAGAGCCGACTTAGACAGATTCCTAGCCATCTTCAGTAGCTTCCGTCGGTGGACTTTGAGAGAAGAAGTCAGAGGAAGGGTCCTCAAGGGTATGAACGCAACAGGGAGCATATATGACGGCAGCATCGTGTGGAAAAGCGACTCGACCAGCTTCTTCACAATAAATATCCGCTCCTTAGTTGTGGCCGACAACGACGTCAAGTCCTCGTCCCCATCAAAATTTGAGCCAAGCTCTACAAACGCCGCAAGAACATCAGTGCCCTCTTTCGCCCTTATGGCGTCCACAACAACTTCCGGCTGCGTTCCTATGCACCGTCGGATATGCTGCTCGACTGTCGACACGGGAATGACATTACCATTAACCGTGACATCATGACAGGTTGTAATGAACTCTATAGTCCCATCGGTCATATACTGCACCCAATGTCCTGTTTTGATGAATCGGTTGCATGGCATATAGCCGTTCGTCTGCGCTGCTAGCAGAGTTTCTCTTGGCGTAGACTTCCCCGTCAGCTTGTGTGCTAGCGTGGGACTTTCGATCACTAGCTCGCCAATCTGATTATGGTTATCTGGGTGAACAATCCAAAATTTTCCGATGAAAGGCGGGGTGATGCGGGAGAGCTGATCTGGATCGGAAACTTCTGTGACAGAGATGCCAAGAGGGCAGATATCAGCAGTCCCGTACGAGAGAAGAACGCGCGTCTTACCCGACCAGCGTGCCAGCGTGTCGGGGTCCAGTCGCCGAGTGCGGAAGCAGATAGTTTCAATCGTAGGGACCATCGAAGGGAGAAGTCTCCGGGCGAGAACGGGTGTGAGGTACGTCCAGTTCGCCTCGAGTTGCTGGATAGCGGATGATAAGGTGATGGGCGAATCGGGGGCAAGTGGGACAAAAAAACAGACTACGTGGATCAGCGGCGTCAGGATCTCGGCGAGCGCGATGTCGGACGTAAATGCGGAGAGATGAAGGACCCGGCTGTCGAAGTTGATCGCTAGCGCTGGGCCCTGCGCAATAAAAGCTGCGCTTAGCGCCTTGTGTGTGAAGAAGACGCCCTTTGTCAC